>VYZW01047883.1:67272-128289 GCA_013401315.1 Balaeniceps rex
GGGGGCGGGAGCGGGAGGAGCCGCCCCGGGGCCCCCCACCCCCCCGCGCTGCAGGGCAGAGCCGGGAAGGGAGGGGAGGGCCCAGCCGGCTCGCTGAGGGTGGCCCGAGCAAACTAAAATTAACTGGCTGGTTTCTGAGCAGGCTTTGAAAATGCAAACAGCTGCCTGTGCCCGGAGTTATTAAAAAAGAAGAAAAAAAAGGGGGTGGGAAAAAAAAAAAGCAGCGCCAGGGTACATTTGCAGCATGAGCTGATTGCGTTGTCGGGATGTTCGTGTCAGTGGGCCATTGCCTCCCCCAGCGTGGGGGGTTTGATTTGTTATCGCAGCATGACCGTTGCTTTTTGCTGGCAGAATAAACGCTTTATTCATGCAGATCTAAGCTTTAGCTGGGGGAAGGCAGCTTTTTTTGAAACGTCCAGTGTTACCTAAGCAAAGAGGAGAAATTTTAAATCCCCATCTGCACTGCTGCAACCCCTTAAGAGACTCGAAAAGGCTGTAAAAAAGCAGCAGTTCCTCTGTGGAAGCACCCAGCCTGCCTGCAAGAGAGAAAATGGCATAGGTCGGGAGAGGGCTGTTACTGGCCTGCCAAGCAATGCTGAGCAGATCTAGAACTAGACCAACGTACATTTGCTAAGGACAGAAGTGTGGGGTTTGCAGCATAGCTGTGTTTTGAGGTTCACCGTCGAATCGCGGGTTGCTGGAACCATCCAGCCCCTGGAGCGTGCAGGCAGATCTTGTCCTCGGCAGCACAGAAAGGGTGTGCTCAACAAAAGCCCCGCAACAGCGCCTGCTTTTCCTTCACGCTGGCCTAGGAGAGCCTGTGGTCAAAGACAGGCTAGGGCCAAGTATTATTCAACGCACCCCATCCCTCCCTTTGAGGGCAGAGGTCCCCTGAACTGTACTATTCAAATTCTTACTTCTACTCATTTACTCGGGATTGTGCTCCTATTAGCGACTAAGCAAATACACTAATCTGTACCGTCCTCCAGGGCAGTTCAAGAGAGCAGGGTTTGGCTCAGGGAACTCCAACAGCAATTGTTGGACAAATGTTTCCCATATCCTCTCCTGCTCGTGAATAATGTGTCTTCATGCCAGTAAGACCATGGGGCTGCAGCTTTTGTTACATTTGTTAAGAGAAGTTGACAGTTATAAACAGACTTACTGAAATAAATTTACTGCTCTAAAAGTGGATGTGTTTTTAAAAATAATACTGTGCTGTCCAAAATATGTACAGGCACAACTAGCTACTCATGGCTGCAACAGTTGCTTCTGGAAAAGAAGTAAGTCTTTTCTTCATTCTCAGTTATAGCTGTTTGAGAGTGCCTTAGAGGAACTTCAGTCTTTCAGTTTGTTAAGGCTTGTTATCTGAATTCCTTACTTTTCTACACCTAGTGACTAAGCATGTTTTTGTGATACTCTTCACCTAAATAACCTCCCATGGTACAAACTTATATAAACTTGTCTACTTTATTGTTTATTCCTTGGCTGTTAGTAACCTTCAAAAAGATTATTCTTTCCAGTTGTTCCTTTTTTTTTTTTTTCCCCGTCCCATCTTTCTGTGACACTCCATGAGCAGTTGAGTCACCTACCTGTAATAATCACCTTAAAGCCTCTATTTTTCGCTTTGGCTTATATGACTGACTTCATCTGCAAAGCATTTTGTGATATTCACTGTGAAAAATGTTGGATGAAAGGAGATGTTTCACTGGCAGGCAATGACAATGCAGAGAAAGTAGAGCAACTGCAAACTTGCTGCCCCGTGCATTGCTCATTCTGATTTTTGTACGTCAAGAGACAAGTTCAGAGCTAGTAAAATGGTATTGCAAGAAACTATCTTTCAGCAATGGGGAGACAGTGACAGAAACTATTCAGGGTAAGGAATTTCAAATCAAGTGGCAAGACTTTAACTGGGTATTTATTTACAAGGCAGGGCAGATGGCATCAGTGGTTCCCCCTTGTTCTCTACTGGTCCCATTTGTTAGAGTCATTCCTCCAAACCATGGTACAAATGAAAAGACGACTGTGAGCTCTGGTATGTGCTATAAAAGCTGTGTGACTCCATTACACTTATGTCGAACATAATGCAGAATCAGCGTGAAGCAAAAGAAAAAAAAGGAGTTGAAGAGTAGGCAGAAAGGAAGAAGGAAGGAAAGCTGTATCCTAGATTATTTCTTAGGGAGATAAGATGAGAGTAAACTTATCACATGGAATGATGCTGCTAGGCCATCCCAGATGGCAGGAATGTGCAACAGGATTTACTGAGATGAAGGAACAGAGTCTCTTGGGCGTGTCACCAAATTCCAGGGTTTTGTTTTACTGTTTAGACCCACTGGGAGATGGGACACAATCACCGAGAGACGCAGTGGCAGTCTTAAAATGACAGATTGCGGCGTAAGAAAATCCCGGGCTGCTAAGTCAGTCTAGGACATCCTGACAGTTTTCAGGGGACCATTTAAAAAAAAAAAAGAAAAGAAAAGAAAAAGAAGAGCAACACCAAAATCCAGGATTCTGGAATTCAGGTTACCCCAAAGCATTCAGAATCACTGTAAATAGCATCAGGCATGTTTCAAAAGGCAACAAACTTATGCTCGTCTCCTGTTTCTACCTCAATCTAAATTCACAAGTGTTAGCCTGCAAAATTACTTAAATTTCCTCACAACAGGAGGGATTCTCATCAGCAAGTAAGCACAGGCAGCCACCATTAGCCAGGTTATCAGCCACCCAGAACAAATGCGCTGCGCAAGACTTTGCAGCATCTGAGAAATTGCCTATTGCAACCACATAGCAGTTCAAAAGGTTTTCTCCAAAAAATTCCTAACGCCTAGCGTTCCGAGTATGCCGCATAGTCTGTCAGCAATAAACCTTCACAAGCAAAGTCCTGGCAAGTCCAAGATACCAGAGTAAATTTAGTCTCAGGTATTGGTACCAACTCTGGAGCTGTCTGACTAGACTACTGTGCATAGGGAGGAATTGTTAGGAACAAACAATTATCTGTCTTTTTACACATTTAAAAATAAATCCAGTTCAACTTCCAAACTAAGTCGGAGTGAGGATTGGCATCCCTACATGATGTCTTTTCCTGCTGTTTTAAAGCCCCCTTAAACGGTGCCGATATAATTTTCCTTGTTTCCTATCCCATCTGATAGAGAACTCTTCTCATGGGGGGAGGGAAATCAAAACAAAACACCCCCTCCCCACCCCACCACTTATTTTGGGTGCCCGAGGGTGAACATTTTCAGATTACCTGTTGCAAGACTTCCAGTCCTCATTGCCCTCAGAAGAACAAAGGCCATCGCTTCCCCCTACTCCTTCCACCGCTCGCAGAAACTTGCTGGGCCTCACCGGCTGTCCTGCTAAACGGCACTGCTACCGCCCATGATGCAACCACCTGAATTGTGAGACTTGTCCCAGTTACATTTAGTAAATAACTTCCATGACACTTTTAACCTCAACATTTTGAAGCATACTTACATATAGTGTTACATGATCAGGCAGGCTATTGAGCTAAGAACATCAAAATTTGCACTCCCTAAAGCTTAGTGGGGAAATGCCAGGAGCCTGGGGGGAAATGATGCATTTGCCTATGTTACATAATGATTTGCATAATTGGAAATAAAATAAGTTCACAGTATTATATCAGCTTGCATTTCTATCAGTCTGATAGATTACTCTAAATTGCATCTTGTCTGAGCTCACCAAAGAAATCCAGTCTTTCTGTAATGAGGCAGGAGAGCCTGGTATTTCACAGGCAGGAAGTAGGGAAGTGAAGCCTCTGCCCCCCACCATGGAGCCTTAATTTGAAATTAGATTGAAGACACAAGAAACTGATTGAAAAGAGCATATGGGGAGGGCACAGGTGACAAAAGGAAGGAGATACTGCTGGAGGGGATATGGTTTCCCACAGTGAGAGAGGTAAAAGCTGGTTGCATCATGGATTTGTAAGATAATTATTAGCTTATGGAGCAGTATCCCAAAGGATACAGGGAAGCTCCACTGCCTTCCACATTTACCATCAAATTGGAGAAAACATTAGGAAACATTCACAAAGATGGGCTACCAGTCTGATGATTGCTTTCATCTCCCAGATCCATGAGTAAGAAAACAAAACCTGAAGCTCATCTGCTCATCCCCACTCAGCAGTTCAGTGAGGACACCAGTTACATTTTAACCCTTGCATGACACTTTGAATTCCCCTGTTTCTTTAAAGTGAATTTAATCTGCTTTCTCACAATTTTAGGGTTGCAGAGGCCCTTTGGTATGAAATGCAGGCAATCCCTCCCTATTTCACTTTCTTAAGCTAGGTGCTTTTTTAACAAGACAGATTCTCTGCTGGCAGCAGTATTATCAGCCAGGTCCTGTCATCATTCTGTCTGGGTGCAGTAATATTGCAGTATGAAGAAGGGAAGCTTCCAGAGACAGTGGGAAAAGATGACATTTTGTGTCTGCTGTCCTCTTTCCATCAGTGGGGAAGATCTTGCTCTGAGAATCTGAATGTACCATAGGCACATGCAAACTTGCTTTCTGGTCCTTTAAATCTTAAAAGGTGCTTCTGTCCTGGCATGGTGCTTGGATGCTTCCCAGAGTGCTGTAGCCGATTTTGGCCGGTTCCATATGCACTGGGATATGTGACATATCAGCCTGGGCAGCACCTGGAGAAGAACCACTTGGGACGGAGCTTCCCCAGGCTCCCTGGGCTGGCCACCTTCTCTTGGATGCTGCAGGAGTCCCAGCCTCATGGGTGCTCCAGCTTATCCTGAGCTTCTCCCAGTGCCTGTGAAAATGACTCACAGGTCTGTAAAGGTCTCTAGCAGAGTTACTCCTTGCTTTATAAGCCTAAAAGTATTACAGATCCAAACAAAAATAAATATACCCTTCCCTGCTTGCTCTCACCACCGTGGAATGTTTTTCAGGAACTGGGCTAGTGTCTTTTTGTGGTTCAAGCCCCTTCCCAGAAGTATATTCCTCCAGACCTCTCTTCCACACCATGGATCCTTGACCTAGTCTGGACTCTCTGTCAGACATCCCTCTTCCTCCAAAATCCCGCGATTTTGTTCCTTCTGTGTGATTCCCCCTTCTGTAAACCCCCATCAGTTTCTGAGTCCAAAGACAAGTGCTAACACCTGATCTCTAGGTCCTTCCTGAAGGAACTGCAGAATTACAAAGCCCAGCTTTCTGCAGAAAAGCTAGAGAAAACTAGTTCTTCCTTCAGCCAGCCAATTCTATATAGCTGTCCCATGTACATAGCTGCCATTAAGGTGACTTCAGTCTCTTATCCAGGAACATTTCTGCATGCAGCTCTAGCAAAGTAAGGCTGACTGAGGTATGTAACAATTTAATGAAAAACAGCCAAGTTTCTCAAGTTTGTGCATAAGTTTCTCATCTCATTGCAGATGGTGCCACAATTTTGAGAACAATATTTGTGAATTATGTTTTGCTTCCAGCACTGGGGTTGGTGTGGATATAGTGACTGGTTGCTCTGATCACTCTCCTGTTGATGTCCTTTGATTGTGAGGGATTAAATGGTCAAATGCATTGTGCTATGTCTTTTGTCGTTTAAGCCCAACCTTGTTTTAATTTTGTCTTTCTATAGACTCATCTATTTGAGATTGTATCTTAAAACCTCTTTAATGCACAGACTGAAGGCTTGCACTTGTCTTGTTTGAGTTAATGGGTAAGGGTTTACTTGTTTCAATGGAAACAGAGCAGGATATTCATCAAAGCCTCAAACTCTGTTTATGTAGGAGGAAGAACCGAATTTAGCCCAAAATAAGAGATGGGAAAGACCCATTATATCGTTTAGCCCCTGCTATTACATATGCTAGTGGTATAATTAGTCTAATTTTAAATGCCTTGAATAATGGGACTATTGCCATCTCTCTTGGGACATGGTTCTGCCATCTAACAATCATATTGGCAGGAAGCCACTGCCTGATGTTCAAACAAATGGTTTATCTTTGCTTGATAAGACTCACTAAAGATGAGTGCAGCCTGCAGAAATATGTTGTTTCCAAAGCTTAGAAAACAAGGGAAGAAGAGCTGTTATTCAATACAGAATTTGCCAGATGTCTGAAGAGGCTAAGGAATTCCTAAGCCTCTGTTTACAAAATCCTCTCTCTTCCTCCCATGAATACTTAAATTACCAATCACTGCTACCATCCTATGTTTAGGGTGAAATTTCCTTAACCGACTCCGCTTCCAAAATTGGATTGGAAAGAGAAACAAACATTTTAATTACTTTTATTTTCCCTCTTCCCGATGGGCTTGCACAAATTAACCCTTGTCCTCCACAATTATAATTAATCTCTTAAACAGAATTGTTTCTTCCTTTGGTCCCAATCATGCCCTGGAGACCCACTTGCCAAGGTGGTTCCCTGCTTCCAGGCCACATGAAGGCTTGCTGTGCGGGGCTACTGCCTGCTGCATCCCTGCAAGCCCTGGAGATGGGTGATGCTGCTGTATGGAGAATTTCCCTTTCCACGAGAGCCCCCAGGCAGCAGTGACCCAAAGTGCGTTTGAATGAAGCAATGCTGTTAAGGAAAAGGGGCAGAGGGCTAACACCAATGCCTACAGACAGCTCTGCTGAGAAACTGGGGCTGTGAGGTTTGTGGACCAACATCACATGCTCTCCTTCACCTTTTTTTAACCAGTCATTTCTAAACTATGATTTCTACCTCTGTGTCAGCCTGCATTGACTCTCTTGGAGCTCTCTCTCTCTTGGAGCTGGGACCAATGGTACTCTGAATGGCGCTGGAGATATTAAGCTGATTTCCTTCTGTGGAGGGAGGGGAACCAGAGAGCAGCACTTCAAATAAGCTCCCTCTTCATGGAGTCTCTGAAGGGAATGAGGGCCCATTTTCTTAATTACATGTTCATTAGTATGTTTAGTGCTCTCCTCCCTCTCTTCCCCCAGCCCTGCCACCTGGGAGTTCCTACCATGTTACTGGAAAGCCACAGAGGTTTATTTAAATACCACATAGTCAGATTGGAATGAAAAGCTATGAAGCTTCCCCTCTTTAATACTTTTTGAAATTATTTATGGGCTATGCTTCTTGCCTATGTAGAAGGTGCCTTCTGAGATTCCTGCAAGTCAATGCAGAAATAGCTGTTTGAATTGAGCAATAATTAGAAGCATATGGGGGAAAGCAAAGCATCAGAGAAATCCCATTCTGCTAAAGAAACACTGCTGTCTGAAATAGATTTCCGCTGCATGTAACATTTTCTCATATGGGCTAAAAAGAAATAACATCATATGTCTGGTTTGCACCTACCAAAGCTGTGAAATTCAAAGTAACGTCTGTAATTCTGCTCTGAATTCAGTCTTAATACCGCATGGTGCTTGCAGCCCCTATGTTTGCCTGGACCACGGTTACAATTTTTCTTTGCTAGACCTCAGAACAATGGAGATTCAGCTTTTTTTTGTGAATGTGTGTATATTTGTATGTAATATTTTTTCTCAATCTTTGTTTTTGTTTTTTTCTTTAAACAATTTAAAATGCTGAGGAAATGTTTGTGACTTAAGACATGGTTACAATCTTTTGTAATCCACAGGCTCAGTCTGGGGAAGGTACTCAGAGCTCTCAAATCCCAATTTGCTGCCAAATTCTTATGTGCTTGATGTGGTAGATTGTTTCACTCCTGCCTTCTAAAAATAGCAGGTCCTGCTCTCATTGCTCCCTCAGATCATCCCTTTGAGTTTAGAGATAACTGAAAACTCTCAGCACCTCAAGGGGAGACATACAGCACCCAAGCTCAAATTTTAACTATTTCTCATTTGCTTTCCTCACACATGTGCAACTGGATGCGGTTTGCTGCGGCGCTTTTGTTGAACCATGTTGTTGGGGTGAGATTATTTTCTTTCAGTGATTATAACTTATTGACCTGATATCTAGCCATAAAGCCATATTTTGGTCAGCTGCTACACGTGTACAGTAAAGCCGTGGTTTTAATGATGAACTTGTTCATATTTATGCTGCATTTTTCAATAAGCAGGGATCATTACTACAATGTAATGGAGTATCCACTAGCCATTTTAAAAAGCAACAGTGTTTTAAAATTACAAAGATACAAAATATCTCTGGAAACATAAATATTGTAGGACTTGTGTTCAAAGCTTGTGCTACTCAAGATTGCTTACGAACAGGTTTGAGGGTTTTGCCTGGAGCAGAAGTTACTCCTAGAACAAAAATTTCTGATTTTGAAGGAAATCATAAACATTGGCACGTTACTGTTTTCTTTCTGATGTGAGCAAGCAGGCATGCGCTGGGCTTGGCGAGGCTGCGGCATGTGCCTGCCCCGCAGTGCTGTTTCTGACCATGCTCAGGGCAGTTGGGCAGGGGCTGGTCTCGCTGGTGTGAGCGTCATGGCAAGACCTGTGGTGTAGGAAGTGATGCTGGGAACGCAATAGGTGGCATTCCTCCGTTTGACCCTGCTTCCCAGCCCTGTGCTGCTGTAGGTGCAGGGTTTTGCCTGGGGTGTGAAAGCTGAAATTCCAGCTGCTGATAGCTATTAAAGTGCAACTGCAGAAGTAGAGACTAATGCTGGTGTCTTTGCCAAACTCCTACTGGTTTATTTTCGTAAAGGCTGTTGCGGGTGGTGGGGGATAATGTAGGAAAACGAGATCTAATATTAAAGCAATGACTTTCTGGGCAAAGCAAACGAGTCCTCCAGTAGCATCTTAGAAGCTGCCCCACATCGTGCATTGGCAATGGTGGAGGAGTGCTAATCCTGGAAACTGTGTATGGAAGTTCGTAGCATTTTGTTAAGGGTAGTGATATGTGGGCATCTGCGAGGTGCTTTAAACTGGTTTTACCTGAATTTGAATGAGAGCCCCATCTCTGGGTGAAATCGGCATCTTGCCAGTGGCTGCTGGTTAGGAAGGCAGTAGGCCTCTGAAATGTGTTGTTATTGTGTCATTATTATTATCTAAGTGCAGTATGATCCTTCGTGCTTTCCTAGACATAACAGTAAAGGCATTTTCTGCCCAACGAGATCTTATTAATGCAAATTCTCATTGTGGTAGAGAAGGGTATTGACTCATGAAAGCCTGTGGAAAGTGGGACAGCTGAAGTGGTGGCTGTCCCCAGCTGGTCCCCCTGCCCTGCGCCAGGGATCACTGCCTCCAGGGCAAGGACATCTGCACTCAGCTCAAAGCCATTCTAGGACTGCTGCAACTGGTGGCCTGCTGCGTTAGAGCAGTTCAAATTCATCACTGGCTTACTTCTCTCCTCTGGGCTGCAAACCGAGGTGATTCCTGGAGCAGCGTCACTTTGGGCCCAGAGATCCCTGAGTGAGGGGCAGCCGCTTGTGGGAGAGCGGCAGGGCAGGGCAAGGGGGTGGGAGCTGCTGCAGCCATCTGATTTTCATCTGTGTCTGTGACTCAATGCTCTCCCTGACCACAAGGGTCAGCTCTTTGTGAGTAAAGTCCATAGGCTTTGGTCCCTAGATATTATGCAGATATGGTGAGTTTGGGTTCTCTGAAGCAACCTGAGCAGCTGAGTAATAGCTACTCACCAGCTTCCAAATTTGCTCAACAGTTTTCCAGAGAAAGGCTCTGTTTTCCAAGCATTTCTAAGGCAGCTGTGCTTATAACATCAAAGATCTAAAAATTAGATTTGCTTCAAAAGCATATCTTAAAGCTGCTTGGTTTTTTGATTTTTTTTTTAGTGAGACTGATTCTCCCTTTAAGATGCTCTTGGGTTCTGGGTGCCCACCACCAGGGCCATGGGTGGGGAGGAGACCCAGGCTGCCTCTGAGTTTCTTCAGAGGTGTGGATCCACCCCAGGGAAGCTGCTCATGACCTGCAACTGAAGCCAGGCAGCTGAGAGCCAGCATGAGCTGTATTTTGCTAGATGAATTCCCTAGGGTCTGAGGGCTTGTTTCTTAACAGGGCCAGCTAAAAAAAATCCCAGAACTGGCATGGGGGTTGTATAAAATTTTGTTATTGCTTTTGTCCATCTTTAAAAGTGTTGATTTGAATGTACGTATTTTTTCACTACATTTTTATCAAAATCACTTTTGAAAAGAATTGTTTGTTGAAAACTTTTCCAAGAAAATTAATTTTACTGGTAGCATTTGAAGTCATTGCTTTTTCAAACATGATGAAAAAAATGACAGTTGGGATAGGATCTCATGTGGAAGCATCACGGGGGGAAACCCAAGATGTACATCATCCCAACTTTTTTTTTCTGAAAAATTCTTGAAAAAAGACTGTATGTGACAGTCTCTTCCTATTCATGAGCATACAGTTAAAAGAAAAATCAGGTCCATTTTTAATGCAAAAACACCAAGTGTTTATCTCTATAAACAAAAGCAGAAACAAAAGCCTGGTAAACCCAAATTGTATAGCCCCCGAGCCCAGGCACCCCCTTGACTGGAGGAGGAATTAGTAGCTTGCATAATCAAGCCTGGGGAGTTCATTTTGTCATGCTCAAAGGGCCACAGTGGTACAACAGTAGGGGTGGAGGGATCAGCAAGCACCAACAATGAATTCCCTTCATTTTTCCAGTTTAAGGCCTGAGTAGAGGAAATGCAAAGCTCTTCTTTTTTGCTCTCTCTCTCCTTTTTTTTTCTTTTTCTTTTTTTTTTTTTTTTTAAATGTAGATGAAAAGAGCGAGGCAGTAAGGAGCCAGGTTGACACCTGTATCTGTGACAGCTCAGGCAAGGGAAATAGTGGGAAAGGATCCGCTGGCAGCAATTTGAAACTGTCCCCCTTCCTGACTTGGAGGCTTTGACTGATGGTGCAGCTTTGCACAGCCATATGGTCGAACATCTTGAAGGGCCGGCAAAGAGGTGCTGGTGCCAGCGCTGGGAAGGGGAACCAAGTCATTATTGGAAGCCAGATCTCCAAGAGAGAGGAGCCATTAATTCAAAGTTTTGCGTCATGCTTCACTGTCCTTTCTGCAGACAGGACTCAGCGTGGCACTGGGGGAAGGCAAAGCCTAGCCTGGCCGCCGGGGACAGCTGTGCCGAGCCATGGTTAAAAGGAAGGGCTTCTTCCTCAGTGCTTAGTGCACAGCATGGTGTCTTTACAGGGCAGCATTTCTCTCTTTACACACACTCTCACACACTCCCTCTTTCTATTCGCCCAAACCCAAAATTTGGCTTTGTTATGAACTGCCATATTGGTTCTCCCTGCAAAAGAGCCATTGCAGCACCAGGAGGACAGGGTTTGTTCAGCCCGGGCTGCAGTTGAGACCTGAGGAGAGCAGAGGTGCTCGACCATGGCCCCTGGCAGCGCTGCGCCCATTAATGTAAAGCAGCACCAGGGCCAGCAAGATAAGAGTTGTAATGACCACTGTGGGTTCCTGCTTTCCCTTTTATTACTTGGTACATTACATTTGTTTCCAGCAGAGAAGAGTTTATGTGTGAGTGGCTGCGCTGGCTGTGTCGGACCAAGCCCCCTACATGGTTGTGTGGATGGACTCCAGGGACAGAGTTGTACTTCCCCTTAATAAGCTCCTCGCACCACATTAAAGATAAAAGGGGAAGGGAAATATTTATATTCTGACAAAGCAGGTCTTCCCTTCAGGCTCTTGTTTTATTTATTAGCTTGCTCTGTCCCTCTTTTGCAGTTTTTTCTCTCTGTTTCAGTGCCTGTGCTCTCTTTTTCTCCTTTCGAAATTCACTAATTTCGTCCCTGGGAGACAGTGACAGTGAAACTTAAGAATTGCTGCCCAAGACATCAGATTCAAATTGTGCAATTCCCAGTTGATAACTACAAACCTCCCCCCATCTGCGTTTTTAACACAAAGTAATGATTTATGGTGCTTAAACAATAGAATATATTACATCTGTTTTACTCCAATTGCTTTAAACTGTAGAAATAGGGTGTGTTGGTTTTTTTATGGTTGTTGTTGTTTGTTTGTTTTTTATACATTGCAACACAGATGCTGAATATCCTCCCTTGTTTGTGTAGGCAATGGAAACCACTGTCATTCTTGTCTGGAGAAGCCCTTACTGAGGCATGACACAGCTACACTGAGACCTTTCTAACCTCATTCATCAAACACTTCCTTTCCTCTGAGGCCTTATCCCAGGGGACCATTCATTTCCTTCAACTAATATGCCACACGAAAGGAATCTTGGGTAGATTCCTGTGTCTGGGTCTAGCTCCGAATTTGTATAAAGGTTCAAGAAGACAGAGGAATGATATGAATACAGGCAATATGTGGTATTATCGTCCATTCTGCTTCTTTTGCTCCATGTCATACGTTGCAGAATATCATGTGCTGACTTGCAATGTCAGGGGACACCAGTGTCCATGCAATAATTATTTTTAGAGCTATATTTCCTTGCCATAATCAAGTAGCTCTCTGCTAAGAATGAAGCATCAAAATTAAAGAGAGTTGGTGCCCAGAAGCTTCACCTCACTGACATTGTTATGTTTCTGCCTGTTGTCATAGAATTGCAAAATATCTGTAAAGCACAGCCTTTACACCACCATGGTTAAGTGGTGTAAACTGCAAACTGCTGAATGGATGAATTGCAGCTGGCTGGGGGAGCTGGCTGGTTTTTTACCATTCACAGTCCCCCCCAAAAAGCGCTGCAGCTCTGTTTCCAGACTGATCAGGAAGGCAAAGGAATTTGTTAATTGATTTTTCTCCCTCCCTTATCAATTAATGAAGCCCATCTAGGGAGATGTGTGCTCTTCTTTCTTAGTTAATTAATCCTTTTCCTTTATCTTCACAAATAACAGCAATAAAGCAATTAGCAAAGGATTTACAGGGTGTGGAGCAGAGGAGGGATTCCTCTGGCCCCTCTGCAGCTCAAGCTGTTCAGTGCTGCTGCAATTCAGGCTCTCTCTAAAGGGATTTGTGTCCCCCACCCTCTGCGGTGTGGCTGCTGAAAGCCCGGCCTCCTCAAGATGTGAGATCCCCAGTTTGCTTTCCCCTAAGGAAGAGTTAACAACTTCGGTGCCAGTCCTTGGCAAAGGCCTCTGCTGGGACAATGGAACCAGCCTTCAAAAGTGACAGGCACTGGCTGCCAGTGGCACCACTGTCCCTGTAGCCCCTGAGGCTGTGGCTCCCAGTGGGGCAGGGTGTGCTGAGCCACCCCAGTGCCTCGACCCTGCTAGAATGGCAGGCCCTCTGCCTCCGTCCCCTCTCCTGGCCCTCTCCTCCCATCCTGGCCCATACACAGGCTCTGCCTCCCCGAAAGCCCTCCATGAGCGGTTCAGCTCTCTCAGCCAGTAGAAGAGAAACCTACCTAAGCTGTAAACCCTGCAGGAGAGGAACTACAGGAGGAGGAAGCTGCCTTCTCCTCTCTGTGACAGTGAGGTGTTGGATGGGTTTTGCCATTCTCCCCAAATGTTAGGGCTCATCTGAACAGCTGTCTCCAAACTGCCTGACACAGCTGCCCTGATGGTGGATGCCTTTTGGGGAAAAGACCGCAGCTGCACGGTGGGGGACACACTGGTGGAGGGAGCAGCATCTCTGTATGGGATATTCATACCCTGACAAGGCATCTGTCCCTGTGCTCGGCTGCTCAAGTTAGCCTTTGTCAGCATCTCTCCTAGGTGGTTCCCTTCTCTTTGAGCGTGCAGGTGAGTCCTGGCACTTTGTCCATGGTGGCAGCAAAGACCATCCAGATTCCAGTCTCGGACAAGGAAAAAGGCATTACTGATAATTTATATTCTGAAATGTTGATATGTCGGGTGGTTAAGCTAAGGCAAGGCTCAAGGATTTCAAGCATTTTTTAGGCAGGCTTGGGAACGCAGAGTTTCATCATTTCTCCATGTGTAAGTGTGGTGTGACCTGCTTCTGCCCACTTACCCTCATGCCTCTGCTCAGGACTTGGTGTGGCGGGTGTGAAAGTTGGCCCCACAACAGGGAGCACAGCACCCTTGACTGGTTTTGATCATTTAAAGGTTCCAAATCATCATTTTTTATCATTTGCCCTTAAATGTTATTACCAAAGAGTAAGTTTGTTGATAATGTCCCATTTAAGAGAAGCTTTACAGAGTATTTACCTTTTCCTACTGCTTAAGGAGATTACCAGCACGTAAGAGTAAGCAGCAAGTCCTGAAGCGCTGCAGCAAGAACCATCCATGTGTTCAACCTCCTCCATTCTGCCCACAGTTCCCCCTCTGCCTTCTCATTAGCAGCAGTGGCGTGTTACTGGAAGGCCCATCTCCACCCTCCTTCTGGAGGCACAAAGAGCTGGAGATGAAAATCTCCCTCTTCTGTGCTCCTAGCTATGAAAATTGGGAGCCCTTATGTTTCCCCAAATGACACAGTGGCCTGGGAAGGCAAGAAGATCCCAACAGCCCTCTGTAGAGTGGTCAGTGAAGTGGTCCCTTCTGTGCTGGAGCCCTCGGAGGGAACGAGCACATGGTGCTGAGTGCCCCCAGCCCTTGTTGGTCCTCAGGCTTTGAAGAGGGAAAAGATCCCATCTTAATCTGCGAATTATCAACAGTGGTAGCTCTGCAGCTATACTGTCACCCAGCGTCCCCTGGCAGGGCTTAGGCTAGATGCTGGAAGATGAAGCAACTGACTGCAACAACCCAAAGAGAGTGTCTGTGTGTGAGGGAATGTTCAGGCAGGAAAGTGTCCAGTCATCCTTCAGCCAAGGTGTTTTATCCCGGTGAAAAGGTATAGTAGGAGTGGCACATGTTTGGTTGCCCCTCAGCCTCCTGTGACCATCCCAGCCAGCCTGGTTAGCTCTGTGCTGCTGTTGTGTGTCCTGCAGGCTTTGTGAGCTGCCCAAGATCAGTGAAGGGAAGAACTGGTGAGCTCTAGGAAGCATATTCTGCTCTTACAGCACTGGGCTGCTTCATCAGACCAAATTCCTATCTCCTAATGTAGGCTCCGCAAGAACAACTTTTGATATAATGGATGTAATTTTAACAACGCAGCCACTAAATATGTCTGACTTGGGTCAATCCTTCTGTCACTGTGGGGAAGTGTCTTGGGTTCTTTCTTTGTCTATCATGTTGCTTGCTCGCTTGCTCACCGCTGCCATGCCTATCTCTATTTTCAAATGTAAACTTGGTGTGCCACTATCGAGTGACAGTGAAGAGATGTGGATGTTCTGTGTGACAGCATGTATATAGCAGATGCATATTTGTCCTTAAGGCAAGATGCAATGTTTCAACCCAAGGGAAAGAAGAATGACCTTTAGTCTGTCTGGATATTTTACGATCTGTCCTTCCTTTTCTGTTTCCTGTGAGGTTAAAGACCTGCTGGTGATGATTAAAAGTACTGCAGTTTCTTCTCTCTCTAAATAGTTTTTCCGAGTTACTTCAGAAGCAAGAAAGAGGCTAGAAAGGTTTAGTTGCATCTTCCCTTTCACCCTGATGTCCACCAAAAATCAGATTCTGCTGCATTTTACTTTCTAATGAAAGTAAAACTTAGTAACCTTTTCTTTCTGTTCATATCCAGCAGCTGAACATCCCCTACCGCTCTCAAACAGATTCCCAGAAGGATATTTTTTGCAGCCTTCATACCAATCGCTTGCTTGCATGGTGGCAGCATGGGATCTCTAGACTGGAGCTCCTAGCACATATGGGTCCATGTATATTAGCATCATAGCTGTTAGGAGGCAAGTTCAGAAATTTATTCTTAATTACAGCAGAAATGGTGCTCAGGCTTCATATCAGATCTTTTTCTTTGGGCTCCTTTCTAGTCCAGAGCTACTATACTTCTTTCTGCAGAACCCTGGCAAAGATATTGTTGAGAAAAAAGGTAACAAGATGGTGCCAGAAGATCGTCTGTGCATTGCACAGATGGTCTGCAGGTGCACCACAAATCCAGTGCTTTGGGAAAATGTTTAATTTACTCTGCCCTGGCTTCGCAGCTGATTCCAACATGCACCACGAGCCCCTCTGACACTTCCGGGAAGTGTTGCACTCGCTTGCAGTCTCTCTGTAGCTGATCTGGGCAGATGCTGTGGAAATGTCTGGGGTTTCTGGACATTGAGTAACCTGGGGTTCCTACCGCATAGTACTTCCAGCTGGGCCATTGGACTCCAAGAAATCCCACATAAAGGTAAAGAAAGTCCTCAGATTCTCCCTTCCTTCCAGACAAAATCTGTGGGCAGAAGAGGGCATGTCCAATTAAACCCAGACATGTTAGCCTTGCTCTAATCTGTCTGCTGGATGTCTGCAAGATGCAGAGAGATCAGGCAGAAGATGAATGGTGTGGCAGTCTAAAACCACACTTTGCTATGAGTAATGTTAGCATATTGATGCAGCCTTTCATTCTCAACGTTTCTCAGAAGTAATTATTGTAAAGTTCTCTGCAGGATCAACGTTTGAAGTACTTTTTCCACTCCACATTCTCTTCTTTCCCATCTTATAATCTCTTCTTAAGTCACTGTATTTGCTTAGTGGCAAATCTGTGTGTAGCAGTTTCATTTATTTGCATTCATTCTGGCTTCATGACATCTGGGACTATCTGAATTCTCTTACTGAATATGGTCCGTCCCAAGTAGCCAGGAGATTGGATCAGTCCAACCATCCTGCTCTCGCACTTCCTGAAATGAGAAGGATGTAAAAAAAAAAAAAGCTGTCGCCTGTCCTGGGTTCCAGGGTAGGGCTTGCGGCCACTCAGTGAGAAGGCACTGAAGGAGATCTGATTGCACTACGGAGCGGCTGCTGAAATTGCAAATAGAACAAAAGGAAACAACAAAAAAAAAATTAACATTTCCAGTTCACTCTCTCTCTCTGTAGGCAGCCTGCAGCCCCGCACAGCAACTTGGCTGCTTGGAGACAGGGCATTATTACAGGCTCCCCAAAGCCCTAGCTGCTAACTAGGAGGGGCAAATACCTTCCCAGGACTGGAATGCCCTGCTAGCAGTTCATGTCCCCTCGAATAAGCGGCAGTATTTCAAACCCACCCAAATTTTAAAAACTACCAGGAAATTTGCCAAAGAAGAATTTCCGGTTTTAAATGGCTGTGGAAGTCGCTACTGTCCCACATTAGAAATACAGATTGCAGCTGGGGCTTTGAATAAACAGTGTAACTTGAATGAACGCCTATGGGTCTGCCATCCAGGAGGGGAGGGCCTGGCTTTGTCGCTGCTTCCCAGAGCTGGGGTGGGGAGAGCTGGGGTGCCGTGGCTCCCCCCTGCCAGAGTGCTGCAAAAGGGACCTCTGACCTGGACCCTTCCGATGGCTGTGGGCAACACAGCATAGAGGCACACAGCACCTTAGTCTCTCAGACAGGCAAAAGACTTGGATTAGTTAATGACCAGGCTGGAAAAGGATTCTGCCTTCTCTATTTTGCTTCCTCTGCCTGCGCAGAGGTGTTCAGGTGTAAACATTACTTTCTAGTGGAGTTTTGGCTGGCCTCATACTGTACCTGCCTCTTTCACTCACCCTCTGTCTTTCTTCCCTGGTAGATGGCTCCTCTCGGATCAGGAACTTGCTGCTTAGTAATTGCATTAAGGCAATGGAAACAGGACCTTTTGTTTCTCAGCTTTTCCTCTCTGTAAGCAGGGTGGAGGTAACTGTGGGCAGGAAGACATGGAAGAGCAGTTCCCTAGAGATTGCCTTCCAATCAGAAAATCAAAGTGCTTAGCCAGATCCCCACCCTCTTACAGAAGCACATGGAATTGGAACAAGGCAAGATTTGAATTTCTGTCTCATCCTAGTGTAAAACTGGTATTAAGGATTTACCTGCCTTAACTACATTTTGTGGGGAGGGCAGCCCCTGGTGTAAAAGTTGCATTATGGTCTCCAGAAGTCCATTTTCACATAGTCTTGCTGGTCATTGGGTGAGCCCACTACGTGCAAAGCTATTGCTGTGCTTGTTGAAATCAGCTGGACATACAGCTTTTCTGCACCAGAGAGGGAGGCTCTTTAGTATCAAGACATACAGTCTCACGTAAATTAAGTAATTGTATGTAGCTTAATAGGATCATGTCCCTAGCTCCCTGAAACAGAAAGAAAAAGGAGGATTATTTTTTTTTATCCTTCAAGTAACGTTCTTTTAACAGGACTCTTACCTGGCTGCCATTCTATTGCCCTCTGACACTGAAATTAAGCTGCTGAAATCTATAATATAAACCTGTACATACCTCCGCCTATAGTATGCAATGTCCCAATTTTCTAAGAGCAACGTGCTAGGGAAGATACTGTATAATAATGCAGGAAATATAGGTCATCTTCAGTAGAATTTAGCTTTTAGCAAGTGGAACAATCCTATATGCAAAAAAGGAAAGAAGATTCCCGGTGTGGGCATCAGCTCTGTTCACGTGATGTAAACGTATATGCTTGAACTGTATAAACACACAAAACAGTGAGTGTATGATGAAAAGCTACATATCAGCTGAAGAAATATTTGCAGTATTTTGTATTAAATACTATTGATACCTGAAGCTATCTGAATTTTCCAGGATGTCTTTATTATCCCATATATGTAATAGCAGTTGGAAAAAACTCCTCTGCCTTCTAGAAGAACAGTTCTGTCTCTGGTGCAGAGGATTTTATTTTTTTGTCTGTAAAGCCTCACATGGACAAGTGACTTTTAAGTCTAAGGTGTGAGAGGGAGGAAAAACAACCACTTTGTCTGAGCTTGGACACAAATGAACTAATCAGGTGTCTGCATTACTTCTGATGCCACACCACCAGCACCCATCAAAGAGCTCTCCATGGGTGATTTTGAAATCAACTTTTGAAAACACTGTGAATTTTACCTTTTCCTTCTTATTCTGTGGCAAGATGATAATGTTCAACTATCAATCAAACAGAAAATACACAGGGAAACTGTAATTGTAATAACATTATTCAGGATTAACTAAACATGAAAAGCCACTAAGAATGCATTAGCTGTTGTCATAATATGACCAGAACCTTGTAGGTTTGTTTAAGTGAAAACTTTTATATCACATCTGTTCTTTGTTCAGTCCACAGTTTGGAAATTAATCTCTAATGAGTGCCTAATCTGCTGCACTTTTCCCCGTGACTGGGCATAAACACTGATTTATTTAGTATAGTTTGGCTGTAGTCATTTGCTATGAGCTGAAATCACAGCTCTGCAGCTCTTCATTAGGGAATAGTAAACACTTGTCATCTTTTGAGTCAGGCTGTGTCTAAAGTAATTTACTGTAACATGAGTGGATCAGTACATTGAAGCTCCTTGGTGCCGAGACCCCTACATCTAACCTGTTGATGGTTTGGGAGGGTTTTTTTGGATTAGGTAGTCTGGTTGCTTGAACCAAATGTTTCCACCAAAGATGTGTTTCGAAGCTCTCCAAAGGACCATGCATTGACTCAGACTCTCGGGTCTCCATTATGGACTGGAGCTTATTAGGTTGCATCCAAACCAGTTCTGGCTTAGCATGCTCCTGGAGGAATCGAGCTGATGCACACCAAACCCACTCTGCAAAGCAAACCAATTCCTACTAAGTGGCGATGCTCAGGGGATTTGCATTTGCTTCAAGACTTTACTGCTGCTCTGGACCACCATACTAACATAGACACACCCACTGGAACATAAATAAAATAAAGAAAAATATTTTTCCATTTATCTGTTACCCAAAAGCTGTTTTGGTTTGTTGGTTGGTTGGGTTTTTTTTGAGATATCATTGCAGTTTTTTTATTTCTGAAAACAGTTCCTTAGTGACAGGATTTTCCAGTCAGCGTTTAAAATGAAAATTCATGCACTCTCATGGCCAGATTCACAAAAAAACTTGAGGCCTAATTTTTAAGTAGTCAGCATTTCCAGCTAGATCCAGACACCCAACCATTCAGATTTTACTTAGAGCCATACACTCAAGACAGCCCCTTTGTGTCCAATTGTGCTGAGCTCTTTCACCTTGCTGCAGCTCACACTCCGTACTTGTATATAGCTTGACAAGGACCTTGTCTGACCACAAATGCCATGTACATATGTATTTGTGTGTTTGTATTTATATTGTTAGTAAGAGTTCAGTCTGCTTTGATGGTGGTCAGTAAGAGATTTTTCCACCACAATACACTTTGAATCAGATTCTCATGCCTTGATTCATGTGCCTGCCTGATTTACCAGCTTACTTAGGTCAGCCTTGGCTGGGTTAACCTAATCTCTCTTCCCTGGCTAGAGGCTGGACCATCATCTGTCAGGATGGGTTCAGTATCCTGCTCAAGCTGTATTGTCTATGATTACGTTTAAAGTCCTAAACAATGGTCTATTATCTCTTTGTCTTGTCTTTTGAGTCTCTGCAATTCTTTGTTGGTGACAATTCTTGCAGAACACCACAGCTTTTTTCACCTGGAAGGGGTCTTCCATGGCAGCACCCACTTTCCCAGGAAGAGTCGTGTACACGGAGGCAGCCTGAGCACACAACAGACGGCAGCATTCCTGGGAATTTGTTTCAAGTTTCCAAGGTTTCTGTTCTGAACAAGCACAAGGATTGAACATTCCTCCTGAGACTTCTTTCATGTGTGGTCACCAAAATCATCCTCCTTTACCATCAGAGGGAGTTTTCCTTTGTGCCCAAGAAGCATGTGGTGGAAAACAAAAGCTGCAGCTCTTGTCACACAACTCTGGCAGAAGTCAGCCTCCCCAGCCCTGTGTTCAGGGATTTAGTTCTGTCTCATTTTTAGCAGTTGCACTTCAAGGTCAGCTCATATATTTGATTTTATCAGATGTTCTCTTACTTGTGTCATTTTCAGAAATATTGGTATAAGGTGAGATTTCTTCCCAGAATTTTTTGTATCATCGGGCTTGTATTCTTGAAGGAAGTTGCCAGGAAAAGATCTTTACTTCCCCAGGAAAAGGGGAAAAATCCTGTTACTGTTTTTGTTTAATAACAAGCCAGATACTTGATAAGCCTAAAAAAAGTTTGTGGCAGATGCCAATACACAGACACTACTGAGCAGTTTCTTTTGTTCATGCAAGCAGCTGGCTCACTGTTACACCTGAAGAGGTAATTAGAAAGATAAGTTGGAACACTAATTTGCAACATTCAGGCCTTCCTTGGGAAGGTATTGCCATGACAAAAGGAAATAAAGGAACTCGCTGTCAAGAACAGGGGCGCTATCCACCATTTTTCACTCTTCCTGGCAGCTCTAGGTAACCTTTAACCTCTTCCCACCAGCCTTCTCAAAGAAACTACAAGATGCAGGAGAGTAAAGGAAAGGGGTCCAGTCTCCTCACACAAATGCCCTGTGCATTTATACTTAGAACAAATGTCTTTTATTATGATTCCTCTATTGCTCTCAGGTACTCCAACAGCTAAAAAGGAAAAGCAAAAAACCTGAAAATGCCACACATGCCAAGAGTAGGTTGCTTTATACGGACATTAATAGACACGTTTGAAATCAGTTACTAGCAGTCGGGATTATTTTGTTTGGTTAGTTTATTACCGTGGATAGCACAGCGCTTGGCTCTGAATCCACTTTACACAGATTAATTAATTTAGTTATGTAGTGCTGTACAGTGAACTTTGCAACACTGCCTGTGAGTGCAAACGGGGCTTGCAGGGAGAGCTACAGCTTAGTGACACCCACACAAATACAGCTGTGACAAGTTGTGCGCTCAACTTTAGAGGCTGCTGTTGAAAACTCCTCCTGTTAGGAAGTGGGACTCTTCTGCCAATCATCTAATTTCTGTGATCAAAGCCAGCCTGGCTTGTGCACACTCAGAGACCCCGTACTGCTCGCACTGAAGCCGATCACTTCAGCGAGAAGACGACTGGACCTTAGAAAAGGAAGCTCTATCAGTAACCTGGAATCAACCGGTATAAAATTTCTCCTTATCTGGAACTCTGTTCTTAGGAGAAATATTATCAGTAGCTGTGTGTTAATTGGCAGGAAATTGCTTGCCCTGGGCTCCTCTGACAGAGGCCTCCCCCTTCCCTCTCCTCTCCCTGAACTCCACTTTCTCATACTGCACCACACTCCACATTTGACGGCGCTGAAGGGAGAGATGAATTCCGTGAACAGTAAAAACACAACTTTCCGCTCCATCGCAAGGAGCCAGATGACGGATACTATTTTCAAAGACTTCTTTGTCCATAAGATGGCGTTTGAATTAGGAACTTGTTTAGCCACATTCTCTTGTTACAATTTACTGATTCATTGGGTGGAGAATGAGAGGGCAGGATGACAGAGCTAGACAGCTTCAATTAATGATTTTTTTAAAAGATCTCATTCAAACACAAATGCATCTTAAAATATATCCAGAATTAGACAGCAGGAAGAATTATAGATTTTAACCTACTTGTGCCTTTAAATGATCTCTGAGGGGAAATAAGCTCTTTTATCACTACTTTTCAGAGAAAAATTGTAAAGTTGTAACAGATGAAATCTGTGGTGTTTTTCTTAAGAACCAGAGGTGGTGGAGAAAAGGTTTTTTGAGAAAAAAAAATCTCCAAATCTTTCCTGCTCTCTCAATGGGACCATAACAAAAGTTAAGTATCATTAGGGTTAGTAACATGGAAATAAGTTTCTGTTTCAGCAATAGAAGAAGCAAAGAGAAGGATCACATTCAGGTCTCCCACCTGTTCTGACAGATGTAATTCTTTTGACAGTTATCTGTGGATCACATCAGAATGGACAATTCTGGGATTAGATCCAAGGAGATACTTACACTTTGTCCCCCCATCTTCAGTTTTCCCTAGCCTGACCCAAGCCCATTGGCAGCAGGTCCCACCTGTACTGGGAGAGTGCCTGGGACCTGACAGCACTAGTGCTGCCCCTCTTCTTCCTCCATGCTCCTTCAGCCAGGCCTGAGCCGACCATATCTTGCCCTTGTGAAATCCTGGGGTCCTTCTCTCAGCTGCTGAGCACTGGTGATCTTCACAGCTTCTACTTCAATTTTTAAAGTTTCTCGGAAATCTCCCAGGTTGTCTAATCTTACTGTTGGGGGAAGGGGAAAGGTCTGAACTGGTCTTGTGTGACCTCATCCATTTAATTTTTCTGTCATTACTTCATGGGTATAGGTTACCAAGAATGTAATTCTCAACTTTCTTACTCACAAAAAAGGGCAAGGGTCTAAGTTTTCTTGTATTTCTTTGGTTGACAAAAATTACTGTCTGTGGTAGACTCATTCTTGTTCTCTTCAGGTCTCTCTTCCTCTGTACACAGACACACACATGTATGTGTGCATATGGTCATTAGAAACATGCACGCACAAACCCAACTTTTCCCAGAATTTAAGTAGCAAGAAATATTGAACCCAGAAGACTATGTTGGTGATATAAATAATATATACTTTTTATGAAGTCCATTTTCACATCACAGGTTTCTTTAGAGAAATTTTTCAACTTTCAAGTTCCCTTCTTTTTTTTCCCCATTTGCCCCTCTCAAGGCAGCATTCAGAATAAGTATTTGAGTGTGGGGAAGGGAGACTTCTGAATGAACTTTAGCCAATTTAATGAAACTAGAACAAATCAATAAGCCACCCAGGCATCTAATGCTCTCAGTATTCCCACTGACAGTTCCACAACATCAAACAGTATGGAAAAGATTTTCAAGGTAAGTCCTCTGTATTCTGAAACAGGTCCCTAAAGGCAGAGAGATGGACATTTTCTTGGCCTACCTGTTTAAAATGGGTCATGCTCTGCATTCACAATCAGCTCGGAGTCAGGCGCAGTTCTTCAAAGCAAGAGCCGCAGTAAAGCATGCTCTGCTCGGGCTGGGAGTGCGCTGCAGCCAAGGTCAGGGAGATGGTGCGAGCGGCGCGGTACCCCCTTCTCCCCAGCCATGTTCAGAAAGTTCCTTTCCTCTTAGCCTTGGTTGGTGTGGTTATAAAATGTACTGTTATCTCCATGCCATGTCTAACTCACGCTTCATGCCATCCTTAAACTTAACCTAACCTAAACCCAAATCCTAACCTCGCTTCTCCAGTTTCAGCAAGAAACTCTGGGCCTCATCACCTGCTTTATCTGCACTACTAGAGCAGCTTTGCTACCCGAGCAGTGGAAATGAACCTTCTTGTGGTAGTAGATGTCCTTTGCCAATGTGACATGTTTCAGTTCCCAGGGAACAGACGCTATACAAGCAAAACTACTTCTGTTGGTACAGCTACCTCATGGTTTTATCTTTGTAAAAGTGCAAACCCAGGATGTTTCCACTGGCAAAAGTTTCTAGCTGGATCTTGAAGGAATAGATGGATATTGCACTGGTGCAGGGCCTTTGGGGCAGGGACAGCTGCCTAGTGAAACTGGTCATTTCTCTTTTCTCTCCTTCCTTCCCCCATCCCTCCCTCCCCCAGGTGAAATTGGCTGTACCAATCCATTTAACTGCACTTAGTCTAAGGACATCTGTCAAAACAGTAAGGCTGATCTGGGATCATCTAGCCCCAGCCTGACCCGAGACTCTGCCAGCAGGTGGTGGCAGAGCTAACCTGGCTCTCAGAGTATAGCCCTTGTTGCCCTCTGTGGGAAGTGGGCCCCTACACAGGCCATGGGCTTTGCCATTTTTGATCCACTAATGCTCTTTTGTTTTGTGGAGGTAAGAAGAAAAGGTGACAGTCAGGGTGATGCTCTCTTGGCATCCAGATGTGTTCTCTCAGTTGTGTGCTGCTGCAGTCTGGTCATGATCAGCTCAGATCAACATTTTCAAGTGTATGAGCTCACAGGGCTCATTTTATCTGCGAGGTCCCGGGAGTCCCCATGTAAACTGCTCTGGTGCTCAGTCAGTCAGGTTGTATCAGCTGAAGTGTGGTCATGCCAGCACAGTTTATTTCACTCAGCGTAGGAGAAGATGTCAAATGGTAATTCTTTCGGATGGCCCCTCAGCTACTTTCCTCCTACCTTGCTATTATAGGGTCATGAACATAGACATAAATTTGCTATCGGACAGGTCAATCAGCTCCTCCCTGAATCCACTTCTGGTGTCAGAAATGGAGGTGTACTGCAGATCTTACAGTCTCTTACCTCTAAGGAGTTATTAAATAATAGCTGACTTTGCCAAATGAGCTGGTATATTTTCCCAGTGATTGCACAGAAATTGAGGAGTCCTTGCTTATCCTCACTGGAGAGGATATATCACTATAATTTTCAGAAATCGCTCCTGGTTCTGGGATTTCTGAACTCAGATGCTGATGGGGATGCCAGAAGGACTGAGGAAGTCAAAGGGGGAGACCATGCTCTGTGCTTTTGCACATGAGAGGCAGGGTATTTTGAGCTGAATGCCCACAACTCGGAGGCACCCCAAATCAGCACCTGCATTTGAAAAACTTTGCCTTGTTTGTGCTTTTTTCATATGCCAGCTTTAGACGGGTGTGAGAATCACGGATTTCAGCCGGGTTATCCCAGAAATTTTCTGGTATAAGTGCAAGGGAACCAGTCCTGCTCTTCCTTGTGCCCCAGTGAATAGAAGTAACATTTCCCATTAGAGAAGGACTAGCAGTGACTTTCAAAACCAACCAAACAGGGAAATACATTCAATTGTGTTAGTGGTGGAGGGGATTTATAGCATGTTGTGAATGATCCACTTAGGCCCAGAATTTAAGCAGGGGGCAGGGGTGGGGTAGAGAGTGCTGGAAAACACAGTTCCCTTGTTAAAAGGAAAGAATGAGTTTCATATATACAGGCAGAAAGAGGAGGCAAGTCCTTTCCCTCTTAAATATTTACCATCTGAGCTCTGCTTAGGCTCCTGATTTTCTGTATCTCTAAAGGTGGTGGTACTTGTGACAGTAGGATATGTTCCCTAATGTATTCCTCCCTCTCAACCCACCTTGCATGGGAAACGGCTGCAGTAACAAAAAGCAGACTGTTCCCTCCTCATGAATATTAATCAGTAAACTCCCCCTGCTATTTTAAATCGAAGGCTGGTGCTAAAGCCCTTTTTTCCCCCACTCAAGCATCCCCCGAGGAAAACCCTGAAAGTCCTGGGAAAGCCATGCACAGAGGCTGCCGTGACTAGAGGCCTTCTAGGCAGTGACATATAAAACTCTGAGGTCAAGGGGCACAGCAAGAGGAGGAATCAGCTTTGTTTCCGTTATGTGTTGCTGAAAGCTAAACCTTTATGGAACTTTTCTAGCTGCATTTTTGGCTATTTAGCTTGAAAACAAAAGATTTATTTATTTTTTCCTATTCATCGCAGTTTTTGTCCTAAGTTGGCAGCAGTGACATAAGAAGGAGCCTCCCTGTTCTGAGTTGGAGCTGTGTATGCTCCTTTGGCCATCACTGCTTTAGTACAAGTATTATATGCTCTTTTAGCAAAGGGAGAAAAACAAAAAAGTTATTGCACAAAGCCAATGTAAACACCCATTACATCAATTTATTCTTCTAAATAAGAAAATTAAAACTCTCCCTGGCAAGTAAAATACATTGATCAGAGCATGTATAGTACTAGATGATGTCCAGAAACCCAGCTGTGTGTCTTCATGATCCACTCAGCTTCAGATCAAACCAGAGGAATATTCCCAAGGACACAGGGCGATACAGCCGGAGGTTGGCTTGCCTCCTAGATAACCCTGAGCAGTGCTGAATAATTCTTTGAACTCAAAGCAATTTGCGATTGTGTTCAGAAATAACACACAGACTTGCCAAAATCCAAGAGTGTATCAGCAACAAACATGTATTTTTCCAGTGCCTGTAATGATAAGCCGATGCAGAGTTTTGTTGTTTTCTCTTTGGGGCAGTTGTTAGCGCTTGTGGTGTGCTAGAGGATTTCCCATGCCAAGGACACAATTCATGTCCTGAAGAGTGTGCAGTCAAGAATAATGTTTTAAAATCTTTCTCCTTTATCAGAGGATCTGGATAGACTTCAAAGAACATTATTATCCATATCTTACAGCTGGGAAAACTCAGGTGAGGAGGGATGACATGGCTTCCCCAAGGTGACCTGATGAGTTGGTGTCAGACCAGGGGTAAGATACTGTAGTTCCTGCCTGCTGTGGGTGCCGCATCTCATCATGCTGCGAAGGTCAGTGCCAGGTGCTGTATGGATCACATCTGATGTACTGGTTGAAGACTTTGAGTGAGAGATGCTGTACATTGTTAATGAATGGGGCACTTGAGGCAGGGGATGGGACACATTCAAGCTGATCAGCCCAAACAGACCTGTGCTTGGTGGTTGCTGGTGAGCAATAGCTAATGGCACAAAGCCCATAGTAGAATGGCAGTAAAGCTCACAGGACAGGATCTGGGTGAGCATGGACAATAACCATGTCTCAGTCTTTGGGAACAATGTCTGAGGACATTGCTAGGGCAGAGGGTGGGAATATGGTGGGTTTTGGTGCTGCTGGTTTGCTCACTCCATACCTAAGAGTACACATTTGATCCAAATCAGCTGTGCCACCCAACTGAACTGGTGATATTTTTTCCTGATTTACTCTGGAGAGATGATACCTGATTCATGTGAAGGCAGAGTGGCATGAATTAAAAGTATGTGACCCATCATAAATCTTGCTAACACAAAGATAAGCAATTCTTTGAACGATTTAGAGCTTGAAGAGTAAACTCACATGAGATCAGCATCTTAGGCTAGGTGACTGCAGTGGTTTTGGTCCAGAGCCCTAAACCCACATGTACTTCCATATTCTGGGAGTAATTCTGAGGTACGTATCCGACTGCACTCAGAGGAAGAGATCTTCAGGCAAAACTTGTCCTTTGTACTTGCAAGATCTGGATGGAGTGAATGGTTGACGCTAGTACAAAGAGATGTGTATGTTCTGCAGCAAGGTCTCAAGCAAAACTCTTGGTAGATCACAGAAGGTTTAAGAGGGTTTATCAAGCTGCAGTTGTCCTGCTCAGGACCTTTCCAAGGTGATGGCAGCAGTACAGTTCTTCCAGGACACAAGAATGAGAAGCAGCTGTAACTAATAGCTGCAGGTAAAAACACATATCAGTAATTAGAGGTACTTAATAGTTTCCTGGCTCCATTAAGTGCTTTCAACTGATATTTACTCTTGCTACAGCTGACTAATCCAGTTGGTGATGAACAAGATGGCAGTAGTGTCAGTCAGTTTTAGTGGAGTTCCTTAGATGTGTGGAGCATAAGAATGCAAGTATTTGCTAAAAATCAGGTTACTCATTTCAAATGGAAGTGTTTGGCTATGGATATGTTTTGAAGACTGTGCTGCATGATGACAAAAAAAAACCAAAAAGAGAGCAGAATTACTGTAAGTTTGAAACAGTTTATTCTAACTGTACGGAAAGAATGCAACAACTGTTCAGGAAACTACCCTCACGACAGTGTTTTATAAAGATATAAAATCAAGCAGTTAAACATTAAATGGGAGACCCAAGTACAAACTGAGAAATATGTTTTGAAATGGACTTGACCCTGGCAGAAGTTGTGAGAGATCAGAAGCACATCTTGAGAACTGGTTATTTCCTCTCAGCTGAACACTTCTCAGGAATCCTTCTACCTTCAGGCCAAGAGGCCTTATTTATTCTACTAACAGATGCAGACATTCACCACTATATTGCCTGTGGTATACTGACAATAATGGAGAATTTCCAACAGACAGGTATGGTACCCTGGATCATGCAAAGTTGACTCCTGATCTCAAACTTTTAGTTTTTCTGAAAGTGTTACCTAGCCCCGCTAAGCCAGCTGTGCTCATCCACCACACTTAGCCTCCCAGTCCTTCAGAAGAAGATAGGAGAGATGTTGAGACGTCAGCAGTCAATACTATAGGTGCAATACTCTTTTCCCTGACATCATTCAGCTATGGCTGTAGATACCAGCGCCAAGGCTGGCCATGTTTTGAAGAGAGGGGCTGTCTCTGGGCTGCTACACCCATAGGCTGTACTGCCACTTGTACTATTTGTGGATGAGTAGTTTCCTGTCGTGCATGTAGGAGCAGAATTCTTATTTCTAGTTTTCCTCCATTAGTCCCCCTCATCTGCCCAGTTGGCTTCTGCCCTCCATAAACTTATCAGGTGACATCTCTTTCTCTGTGGCATTCTCTTTATACTTATCTAGGGTTTTGAATACCTCCCAGTTAGTGATTTCTGGCAAAACAATGTATGCCATTGATAGTACAGTCTATAGCCAGCTTGCCTTTCACATTCTTGTTTGACTTTTTAAACTTTGTTATTTCACAAATATGCGCTCTTGAGATTTTACACTCTTAAGGCACCTAAAAGAAAGTTCTCCACTGGTAAAGTTGTCTAAACAAACTAGCCAAACCTTGAAAGGATATAATTTCCCTTGAAAATACATCCTCACAGATAATTGATAGCATAACCATCTTTCAGACCAGATGGTTCCTTTTGGATGCTCACACAGAATAAAGTATGAGGAGCAAAGTAGCCCTTATACCCTCAGAACAGAGCCTGCCATTGCTTCTTAGACTAAAATCCACATTCCAGAAGGGTATAAGCTAATAAAAAGGATTCTTGCATTTCACCTGATGATAATTAGCTTCATTGCAAGAGAAAAGTAATTTCTATACATTGGTTGGTTCTTTCTCTAATATTTATTATTGTATGATATTAAATATGTATGTATGTGTACATATCTATTAGCCAATGAATATAGTGCTGCATAAGACATAAATATAAAGATATATTGAGATTTATACTTACATTTATCCCATGCTTTTCTTGATAGAGATTTGCCAGTGGTAAAATCTATGTCTTCCATGGAAATGAAGCCACTTCTGGTGTGGAATTAACACGGTGTTTACAGTACTTCATAATAATCTCTAATAGCTGAGGTTGGGCTAGTCCAGCCTTCCCTTTTGTGACCATCGCGCAGGTTGTAATAGTATAATAGTACTTGACTTCTGTGTTGAGCATAGGAAGAAACGTGGCACCAGCCTCTTCTTTACTGCTGCGAAGTGTACTATACACTGTCCAAGCAGCGGTTCCCCCCTCCTCTTCTGGAAAGGTAGCAGAACAGATGGGACCATCTTGGTGGATGGATGGTCTACAGGGTGGATTGTGCTGGTGAGGATAGAGTAGAGAAAGAAAGCATCAGTTTAAGGTAGCAGGGGGATTTCAGGGAGGCTGAGAGGAATCACTCACACTGGCATGAGAATTTTAACAGGGCATTTTGACAGTTATTTTAAAAAAAAAACACTTCCTGAGGTTATCTGTGTATTGTGGAGGGAAAACACCACGTACTGAATCAGTGGCAGCCCAACTGGGAAGTGTCTCAGAAATTGCTTGTTTGTGCTTTGGTGTGGGCAACCACAGGACTGTACTCTCCTAAACTGATGAAAATAGGGGATCGTGAGAGGAAAGAGAGGATATTTGGCCAGAACAGGAAGGAAAACACAAACCTTCTAAGGAGATAACACTTACAGATACAGTTCTCCTGCTTTTTGTCTCTCTTCCATGTGAGCAGATGGCAAAAGGGACGGCAAGACTGCAGGGAGAGTTCTGCAGAGGTGATAGGAATGATAAAACTTAAAGACAAAGTTTGTGAAAGTAAAGCAGGGTAAGAGAGATTAATCTACTGTTCTTCTGGAAAGATTGGCATTAATACTAAATTCAGGGAGTGATATACCTAAGGACCATACTAGATTCCCCTTATTTAAATTCTTCGTGATGGTTCTGTATTTTTTCATTCTTTTTTAACTTTTACTACTCTTTCTGCTTCTACAAAAGTGCCTCATCAGAACTAAGCAGTTGGACAGGTGATTCATGTAACACTCATCAGTATGTCCAGCCTGAGTAATATTATCTGATTCCTAGAAGCCTTATCTTTCCCACCTCCACTTTTTGTTCCACCCTTGTCTCACATTGTATTCAGTCTGGAAGCAGGCAAGGGCAGGGACCTTGCTGGGTCATGTTTTTGCAGTATTTGTGCAAGAGGGCCCTGATCCTAATTTTTTAGCCTTTGGGGAACAGCATCAGTCAAAGCGGTTGTAACCCAGAGCCTGTTTGTGGAACATGAGAAGAGTTTGTCCTTTGACGGAGAGTGCCGTGAGCAGGATAGTGACAGCTCTTGCATGGCATTGTGTTAGTGGAGGGGCTGGGCTCTTCCCAGGGAGCCTGCCTATGCTGGTGGTTCCCTCTCCTGACTTCCAACCAGATGCTTCCCCTAGTACCAACTGCACTGGCAGGGCTCAGGCTGGGAGAGCACATGATGTGCCTTTAGAAAGGTTCAGCTGCCCCTTCATGTGCCCTTTTGGGCCTTGGGGTGGCCAGGCTTCAGGAAGGGCAGAGAGGAGAAGGTCAGAAGATGAAAGGGTCTTTAGAGTAAAATCCTCTGCTGAGATGCAAGGCAGAATGACTTTGTCACTCAATTAGACTGGACTTTCAAAGCACGGAATGAAGTGTCGGATGCGGCAATGCAGCCCTTGTCAGCGCAGCGTGTGGGAGGCAGCCCGGCAGAGGGGAGGGAAGTGAAGAGGGTTTGTTCAGCAGCTGGCACAGCAGCTGGGCCCTGCCAGCTCACATACAAGTTGCTTCGTGCCTATCAGTGACCAGCTTCTTCTCTGGCTGTGGCACTTGGCACTCTGCTAAGTCTGCTCTTCCTAGTTGTCCTTCCCCGGTGCAAAGCTCAGCAGCAGACATGCGCCCTGAGAAAGCAAAGAGCCCAGGACCAGCACAAAGTTTTTTATGCAAATATTGCATATTAAGTTTGCATATTAATGTTGCAAATACTGCTCATATTAAGAGATTAACAAACAAGAGTTAGTGGCTTCTAAACTACATAGTGGCAAAGCTGCTTTGAAAAGCAAACTAGCCTTAAATTATATGATTAAATCCCTATTAACTACTCTGTCCTTATTGAATGCCTTGGCTTGAAGGCTCATCCATTTCATGCACCCTTCTGCCCAAATCAGTGAGTACCAGATGAACACCCATCCTGAACTGTGAAACTAGGAGCCTTGTGAGAGGAAATAGCTCCCTCATGAAATTCAAAAGCCTCTGTAACTGTGCAGAATGGATGTAAATACGTGTGAGGGTCTTCTTCAGAGGCCTTTGTAACCCAGACTGCCCAGTCCTCCTGCCTGAAACATCAAATACCATTTGTATATGTAACTAAGTTGTCTGTATAATTTGAGCTTTTCAGTGCTGTATGAACATTGCAAATGTGCATTGTGGTTGAGATTTTCAAAAGTCACAGAAATTAAGACACCCATAATAGAGCTGACACCGAAATCCCTGAGACTGTGTGGAAAGGCAGTCACAAAAGCTGTTACGAGGATCGCAATGAGAATGCCTTGGGGTAGGAGCTCAGCGTCATCCTAATTGGAAGCTGAGAGATTTCACAGGCAGGGCTTCTGTTTGCAGCATTTTCCTGAATCCTGGTGTCATTTAACAGTCTCAGGATGAACTCTATAAACCACTCCTTATCACAGCCAGGTCCAAAAAGCTGTTCTGGGAAGCCAGGAATGGTTGGATTTTACAGAGGTGATTTAGCCTGGTTCCTTCTACCCCATGTGTCCTTCTTTGTCCTCAGCCCCACAGCAGCTCTTGCCAGCATCAAACACTGTATTAGAGCCACTGCTGCAGTGTACCATCTTAAAGATTGCTCCCCCAATAGTGGAGACCTGACTGCATTTCCACACTTATTAGTTTGAACCCAGACTCTGGTACCAGGCATTTCTCGCAGGAGGGAAATCAAACAGAGTGGAGGGCACGGAAGCTCTACACTGTCCAGGCAGCCTGCCCTACTTAGCAAGGACCAGGACCACTGCATGACATGTATAACAAAGACAGTATAGCCTAAGCGTCCTGGAAAGGATGCTCAAAACCAACCAGTTTTGGTTGGATAGCTTGTTGATACTACCTTTCTCATCTTCAGTACCGTCGATGCTACTGTAAGTGTTGTTGCATGGCAGAGGGAATTGTACCCACTGTAGCTTCTTGAAAGCTGAGCACCAGGTGAGTTGCTGGAAGTCCTGAGCCTCAGCAACTCACTCGTGAGTAATCAGTGTGGAAAGCAAGGTTTTCCTATTTTGTCTCTTGTTAGGTTTTCATACAGACCAGTTGCCATCAGAATACTGCAATCAGCCCAACATCCATCAGAAAGTGAGACCCTGTGTTGTTATGAGGGTAAAAGAGCATCAGCTGCTTTCAGGAAGGGAGAACTGGTGCCAATTTATGGTTTGCTTTCAAAGGGCCTGACAAGCATCTTATTGAAACTGATGGAACAGCTGGCATTGATTATATTGAGTTCAGCTCCAACACAAAACTCTGAGAGCACTTTGCAGCATCTAATGATGGCTTCCTACATAACTGCCTTGGAAACCTGATCTGCTTTCCTTTCAGCCCCATTCCAGTCCAGGTTGGCTTGTATTTCTTTGTTCACTAAAGCTCTTGTTGACTAAATCTTCTGGGACAAACACATAAGTGGTGCTTAAATCCCCAGACAAAATCAAGCACAGATGCCTTTTCTGCTTTGAAATATCCAAGGTCTTTCTCTGCATAGGAAGAATCCATGCCCTGAATGGACTCAGGGAGGACAGAAAGGGACTTGCTGCCTGTGAGGCCTGGTTAATATGCCTCTGATTGGCTGGCTTTGTGCCTTCTCTTTAGCTCCTTGTGAATAAGAATGGCCTGCTGGCAAGTAGCCTGAGGGCTAGCTATGGCTAGCTGTGAAAGGGTGAGCTGGGAAACAGGAGCATGAATAAAAGTAGAGAGTAGCAGATGAGAAGAGGGGAAACCATTCTCATTGACGAGCGGTTTACTACTGAGACTACATCTGTTGGTAGTGTAGCCTTCTCTCTTTATGTCTGCAGCAGATCCCTACAGCACCCGTCATCCATCTAATTGATTCTCACCTTCTTGAAAGTTGCTCAGAGGGATGTTTGGGAGCCAGTCTTGCCTTGCTGATTATTTTCTCAGCTCCCTCAGCACCCCGGGGCTGAACCACAGGTTCTGTCTCTGAAGGCAAAGGGTTTTACATGCCATGTGACAGTGGCATTGGCAGGACCCTGATCCTTCATAGATGTTGCTGATGTATTTTCTAGTTTGGGGAGCTCCCAGTTGTTTCATTTGCACAACACACACTGTAGGAAGACTTTTCTGCTCTTTCTGCCCAGCTGTTTACTGCCAGACTCATGTTTCTCAGATACTAGCCACAATTTTTAAGAGCTAAGATTTGTTGCAGTGTCAAAGATAAATGTTATAAATCAGAAATAGTGTCCTCAAAGGGTACATACTCCAGCACAGCATGTAGCCTGCTCTCAGCTTCTGGAATTTGCTTCATAAGCCCAGTCACTACTGCTAATTCTTTTTATTTCTTTGCATATTTTTAGTGTGAAGGCAAAAGTCTAGGGTCTTACAGAAGCTCAGACTGGTTTTCAAAATAGCTACTTGGTTTTCCAGGTGGCTTCTAAACTCACATTTAGAAGCTTCTCTCCTGTCTCGCTCTGAAGCCATTAAATATGTGGAGTATGTTCAGCAGCTGACAATTATACTGAAATTTGGAAATAATATGGGTAGAAGAAATAATCCACCAAGGTGATGTAGCTCATGTCAAGGTAACGTGGAGAAACACCCAACGGTCACTCAGTGTTAAGCATGAAGTCTAGCATGGGTTCAGACTGATTTTAAAAAAAAAAAGAGAAAAAGAAAAGAAAAAATCATTCACTGAAAAGAATAAAAACAGAGGAAATAGGAACTAGATACCATCCAGCACCCCACGTACACAGTGAGAGGAAACAAAGTGAGCTGTGCCTGTGCTGGGCTGTCAGAGCCAGGGGCAGTGGGAAGCAATGGCCTAAGCCTGTTGTTGGTGTTGGTTTATCTGAGTGATGGAAAATCAGTGCAGCACTTGTAGCATGCATGGGAGGTGGCAAGGTTTTTTTGCCTCAGCAAAATTGAAGGGGTCTTGGTCCCTTGGTAGCTCACAGGAGGCTTGTTCTCCTCTGCTTACGGCACAGAGCACTGTGAAGGGTTTCTATGGCAGGGCCCCAGTGCTCTTCTTCCAGCTCCCATGTCTGTAGGGAAAGGGCTGTGTGGAGAGGGTGGGAAAGCGTCATTGGAAAGTCCTTGGTCCTTCTTGTCTGTTGCTGTTATGTTTTTTAGTCTGAGGGGAGGTCCCAGGTATTTCATTTACAAGAAGTATTTCAGGGAGAATTTTCTGCACTAATTGCCATGCTGTTTACTGCCAGAGAGATGCAGGGTTTATTACTTCATGCACTTTAAAACTGGCAGAGGGTGACAGGGTTCATGATTTAATCTCTAGCAAGTGTCTCTTTCGTTGGGGGTAGGTGAAATGTTACTATCATCTGTTCAAAGGTGGAGTGACAGTTTTGTACTAGAACCCAACTAACTGCATCTCGGAAAAATGCTGATACAATCACACACGAGAACTGGATGAGATGAGACATTTTTCTCCCTGTTTCTGCAGCGCACAGTGGAAGCTGCTGATATTTGATGAGCAGTAACAAGCTGCCCTACTGTGACACCCCACCAATGCCAATTGTTTATGCCAAGTCTGCTGAGCAACCAACGTGCTGAAGAGGCAGAGTCATGTTTAGCACAATGAGATCCAGGGACTCGGATGTGTTGCAGTGTTAATTCCCAATATTGTTGTTGTTGATGAGAATTTATCTACAGTATCAGAGAGGCAGAAAAGCTCACTCCTAAAAAGAGGAGAGTTAGAAAGCAATTGTTTCTGTATGAGCTGATCCCATCAGTCTCCACATGCCCTAAATGTGCAGATCCAGGATGCTAGGTTAGCCTTACCTCAGTGTTGCAAATTATACTCAAATGCCCCTTATCCTCAGTAGCTTTATTGTTGATAACTGCTTCTGGAGAGCGCCTTCAAGATGCATTACCTTAATTCATGGTTTGCCTTGCCTCCCTCAACCTCTCGCTCTTGGGGACTTTGTCCTGGCACAGCTTCACGCTTGGGCACTGCTTGCTTCTTGCACAGGTTGGTTGTACCTGCACAGGGGCACAGCACAGGGATTGCAGATAGCTGCAGATTATTCACAAGAATATGATCAGGGTGTTTTCCTGCTGTTGTATGGGAACTCATTACAAAGCTCCTAACCGTTTTCCATCTGGCAATTTAAGAGCATAGGTTTCTTGCACTATGCTGAAAAAGCCCCTCTGGCATTTGTGAAGGACGTGAACCTAGTGTTCCCAAGCTAAAGTCAGGTTACTGAGACCTTAGCCATGTGTATTCCTCAGAGATCTACCTAAATGGGAGCAGCTTTCCTGGCTACATTTAAGGTGTTTGTATAGATCTGCAACAAAGTTGAAGAGGTGTACTTGGGGATGAAAGCACCATGTGCCCTGGAGCCTGTGGCACCTATCAGTCTTTATGGCAACACATCATCCTTATCGTCTGCATCACACACCTGCCAGAAAGGGCTCACCTGCCCTTTCTGGGTCCACACACAGGTGTCTGTATCCTGGTGTCAGCCTGGCTTGTCATTGGGCCCCTCTGGAGTAAAATGGGGTGATATCTGCTTCAGAACTTCTCCTTGGTGAGTTTTTTAACACTTTCCAGCTCTTTGTATCCTTCCTTGAGGTCCCTGCACTCTGTTTTTCCACCTCCGTTTCCCCCCATATCAGGGTTACTCGTCCCCCTCCGCTTCCTCTGTCAGTGTTCCACATACTCTCTTACTCCACAAGAAAAGGCTCAGTATAGTCTCCATGCTCTCCCCTCCCAAAGCTCTGTCTTTGGTCAGTAGAGAGTGACAGACCTAGTCGAAGCTGATGAGCCAGAAAGCCGGGTGGCAGGGCCGTGTTGTCCCTATAACAGTTCCAAAAACATCTATACAACTCTATATTCCTCCAACAGATCTTCATTGCAAGCCTCAGAAGAACAAATTGACAAACACCTGAGCTGGAAGCGGACTCTCCCTGCAAGGAGGCTGGTTACAGTGTTAGAGGAGAGGGAAATTCAGAGTCATTAAATAGGAAAGGATCAACTCATCACATGCCCTGGACTTTTTAAGCAAACACAGCAAGAGAATAGAGTAACTGTGCCTTCCCTTCCCCCACACAAATAACTGGAGTCCTTATTTCAGCAAGTGCCACACAGCACACAGCTATGTGACTCATTTTCATTTTACAAGGCTTCTTGGTTTTCACTGTGACAAATTTCAGTGCCTGTAAAACTCTTGACTTTTTATTATCACCTTCAGAAAACAGCACACCTCTTCATTTTCCTGTCGGTGGCCTCAGACTTTTCTTTCCTAGGACATGTTGTAGGATTTAAGCGATGGTCAAGCAATCTCCAGATTGCCCAGTCTGTGCAGTCCATGAACTTTAACAGCACAGGTACAATGAATATATTTTACTATATCAACTCTTTGTGTACTGAACACTGTTGGAAAGACAAGGAGTGCTTGTTCTAACAAGCAAGGAGTGCTATTCTGAACACTTCTGCAAACTGGCCCTGTCCTCAATGTACTCTCTTGCCTTAGGCTTTCTCGAGGGGGGGTGGAGTACTCCTCCTGTGCTTCTGTTTGATCCTCTTCTGACCAACAGTTCCCTGTCCTTCAGCTCTGATGTGGCTTTACCTTTCCCTAAACTGCAGGTGACCTTGTTTTAGTGTTTATATAGAGCCCCCCTGTCCCAATCCATTCATAGTCTGGGGAATTGGGTTTTCTTCATGGCATCTCAGGTCCATGCTCTTCCTCACACATGGTCTGAGACTGTCTGGGGAAGCACAGCTCTACCTGCCCTGCGCTTGCCATCCAGCCCACGGCTCCCTTCTGAAGTGCCTGGGAGCGGGAAGCTGGCCCTGGACATGGCACAGGGGCTGCTAGTGTAGAGTCTATCTGTGTGAGACCACACCTGATTATAAGCACTCACCTGGTACAAAACTTCAGGACACCTGCCTGACACTGGAGACAGACCAGCCATTCTCTGTTTTTTAGTTTGTACAATTAAAACCATCACCATCAGGGTCCCAAGGAGCTTAAGCTTGAAGCTTTGCATTTGTTTTATAATTTTAAGGGGCTACTATTCAATCTGTAGCAGGTTTGGGGGAAAATGGATGTTGGGATCAGTCATCCAAGACTACTGTGTAGCTGGCATTTTCTGATGGCCTACCTGTCCTTCCTACTCTCTAGACATAGGAACAGTTTCAAATAAATCAGTGGATATTTTTTTTAGATTGGTATTGTGGCAAGCTTACAGTAGTGTAGGGAAACTATATTATCCCAAAGGAAAAAGTCGCTTTCATCTTCTAGTACACACTTCATTGTGGAAAAATAACTGAAGGAAAAAAGAAAGTGTTATTTTTTGCCCAGATCATTCCGCACCCGATTTGCATCATGGCCTGTGAACTCTTCTCTTCTGGCACAACTGAGGAGGCAGGGAGCTGCAACATGGCCTGGGAAGAAACAACAAGAGGTAGAGGGGCAGGAACTTCTTAATCCGTGTAGTTGCCAAGCCAGTATATTATGTGAGTACCTCCTAAATTCTCTAATTTGTTGGCCTCTTCATATGTGTCTGATCACTCTGCATGACAGCAGAGAGAGGCAGAAACTGGTTTTAGGAGATTTTACACAAGCAAGAGTTGCAGAGGGCATTACTAAACTGTAGATTTCAATCAGTAATCCCCAGGAACATGAAGATCATTAGCTTGGGGGATTTCACCATAGTGTCACTGCAGAGGATTTATTCTGCTGAACACCAGAAATACATGCAGGTGGAGAAAACATAGTTCTTACCCTCAGGAACTCTCAGTGAACTAAAGCCAAGCTAGCCAGGGATGGGACGCAGGTGGTACTCATAACAGAAGTGTTGACACTGGCCTTGCTTAACTTGATTAAAGGGGATCCTTTTCTGTGACAGATAGTTAAAGAGAAAAACCTCAGGAAACCCAAAGAGCTGAGGGTCATTCTGAGTGCTGTTGTCTGCTCAAGTGCAGCAGAATAACCAGCTGTTGCTTCTGCCTGGCATTTTAGAGAAAGACTCTCCAGAAACTGAAGAACAAAGACTATATATATACATATATATATATATATATAAGGGGGGAGCAGTGAAGCCCCTAGCAAGGGAACAAGCCTCTTTTACCCCAGCAGAAGTTGCTGCACTATGGTGTGTGACACAGGAGCCCATGGGAGAAGCTGCCCAGCATCAGCACTGTCAGTGCTATTTGCTCTCTGCAGCACGGTCCCCCACCTCAGGCACAGTCCCTGGGTCTCCCTCCATGTGGGCAGACTCAGTGCAAGGGAGAGGATAGCTGTGATGAAGTGTGTATGTGTTACGAGTGGGTGTAATTTTGCTTGTTCTCCTCGGAAATAAAATTCACACTGTTAACTTCAGTATGAGCAGTTTTCCCAGCACCAGAAACATCCACTAGCTTTTTCTCCCCTCTTTCTCCCCTGCCTCCCTTATTCTCTATTTTTCCTTCAGATTCTGTATCCCCCATTAACAAAGGAATAAAAATTCATCACTGCAGCTGTCTCACTGCTGCTCTGCTGCTCCATGTTTAATATTCAAGCTGGAAAGCCCGTGATTTTGACTTAGAAACAGGAGAAGAATGACTTACACTGCAGATCTGGTAAAGCTTCTCTCTGCCTGCGCTCCTCTCCTCCCACTATGTGCATGAAAACTGTCTCAGATTTCACAGTGGTAATTTCTGCTTCTAATATCAAATCCTGAAGGGCTCAGCTCCTGAAGTTGTTGCCAAGTCATCAAATACCCATGGGAGATTTGGCTGAGATTTGGTCCAGTGGGTGAAAGGGAAAGAGAGGAGAGTCATTATGGAAGTAAATAACATCCTGAGTGTGACAACTGGGGTAATTTTCATTTGCTTCCCATTAAATCATGCTTATCTTGCCTGTAGAGGCTGTCTCTGGCACTGTCTTGTTTTACTGAGGTTTTTGGTGCCCAAATATCATTGAAACTGGGAACACAGGGCAGAAAATTTGCATCAAAATCTCAACATCACACCTCGGTTCAGCCACATAAATACCATTACACTTATGTGGTGTTTTCCTGCAGCAGACATGCATCCCAAGCTGTACCAGTGGGCAGGAAGATGGTATTGCGGCTGTGTCCACCATGGGATCTGGACTGGATCCCTCTGGCAGCCACGATTTAGTTACCTTCAAACAGGGATTACATTCCTCTGTGTCACAGGGCATTGAACATAAGCTCCTGTAATATTTTTCTGTTGCTAATGTAATGATTTTTGGTTAGAAACTCCAGGGAGGAGGAGTGTTTAAGCTGTAGCACATTGCTATATGTGCAAGGAGCCCCTTAAATTGTGTACAGGAGCCCATGCTAGGATGTTGTGCCAGCATAGTGGTGTAAGGATAGCTGTGTTTGTTCTGCAGGGCAAAAGGAACATGGCAGCTGCGACACAGGTGACAGGTATCCCACTCTGGTGTCACTTGGTCTGGAGCAAATGAAGCTGGGGCAGTGGGGGGGTTGTGTCTTTTAAAATAATGCAGAAAACTTGGGGGAAGTGTTCAGTGAAGACCTACATTAGCCTCTCCCACTGGTGCCCTGCAGCTTTTAATTAATCAGGTCCAATTATTCAGCCTATATCCATTTGAATAGTGGATAATACTGGAAGGAATTCACTTTCAATGGGATTTATGGCCCCGTTCCCTTAAGTCATTTTCAGATAAGAGATTATAAATGTTATGAAGTCTGCACAGATCAGTGTGATCCAAGCAGCAATAATTCACTGCTGTTAATGCTGCAATGTATTTATTCAGGGCAAAAATTGGAAATCAGGAAGAGAGGAGACAGTTAGTCTTTTAATTTGCAGGAAAACAATCATTTATAATTATTTTTCCTTTAATTCAGAGAACAAACACAGCTGTTGTTTGAGGCTCTTAATCTGATTACTGAAGTGCTAGCCTTTCAGGCCAGAGTGAGCCAAGGGGACAGGCACTGCCCTGAGCCAACAGAGAGTGGTCCTCTTTTGCAAAGAGACTCAGGTGAGGAAAGGACTGGACTTGCTTCCAGGTTGTGATTAGACCCATGTGCTTCAGCTTGTTTCAAACATGCTACTTTCCACCTTCTATCTAATGTTTTCCTTGCTTGGCTCACACACCCAAGATGAACGGGGAACCAGTCAACTGTGGGTTTGTGCTGCTGGATGACTAGTTCTGATGTGCTGGGAAAGTTCCCAAAGTCTTTTTTCACCTTGCCTCCTCCACCTCCTGCCTCCTCTGTCAACTGCCAAAACATCACACTTGCTAGTGACAGCAAAGGAGTCGAGGTAGTGTCCCATCTTACACAGCTGATAGTGGTGTCTGGAAGCTCCAGGCAGGCTCAGGACTCCGTCATGTGAAGGGCTATAAGAACCAGCTCTGCTCATGGGAAACCTTACACTGTTCAGAGACAAGGCACTCTGGGACGCAGCAAACATTGCTGTCCCACCCTGCCCCAAATCTCCTATTCCACCCTGTCCTCCTTGCAGGGATGAGTGCGTAAAAAGCTTTGACACCCACACAGGAATTGGGGCACTGGGGCAGCACTTTCTGGCTCTTAGAAACACAAGAGCTACTAAAGAATGACTGTAACTGCCTTTCTGAAATGGGGTGGTATTGTATTTCCTTTTATTCTCCTAATGGAAACATTAGTGACTGATCAGTTCAAATGAATTTCAATGTATAATCTGTTAATGTGGTTATATCCCATGGCAGCTGTTGGTTTGGAGAGGATGGAAATACCCTGGCTTTCATTTGCCTGTCTGGGGAAGTTCGCTGGGATTCAGATATTTTCTACTATTCCCCATCCTCTGTAGCAGACAAAGTGGAACAAATGTCCTTGAGTGCTGGTGATAACTTGCAAGGAACAGAGGTGATGAGCAGAAAATAGTGTGATGAAAAGAGACTATAGGGGACGAATAACAGCATATGTCCTATTTTGCTGCAGGGGCCTTCTGTTTAAAGCAAACTCTAGGGTTTGCATGTAGTATTGCTCTACCTATGCAACTGTTTTTTTTTCCTCTGTGCTTAGTCTTCAACAGCAGAGATCTCTCAGGTTTCAGAGTCTCTCTGTAATTAGAAAGAACAGCTTAAATCGTGACTTCAAACGAGAAGCCACCAATCTGCTGTGTAAACAGAGAGCTTGAGCAAGCGCCTGGGAGGGTCTTTAAAATATGTTCTCCTAAACCCCTGGGGGGCAGGAGCCAGATCATGGAGGGCATGAAGCTCCTCATTGCTACCAAGAAATCACACACATTGGGGACATTAGGGAGCATGGGGAGGAAGCTGCCTGGTGCAGCTGCACAGCATGTAGGTGCTTAGTTTAAGAGTATGGCTGTACCTTCTTTAATGCCAGAGCTCTGCTCTCCTGCAGCCTCTCAAGGCTGCACGACTTTCGTCTGCATCAGGAGGGAGCCCAAATTATATTCTGCCTAGGTAGTTGAATTGCATAGCACATGGTGCTGGCCTCTGTCAGCTGCAGGGGAGGAGGAGGAGGTTTGGAAAATAATGTGATACCTGATCCAGCATCAATTCTGCAAGGACAAAGTTCCCTCTTTATCATTTTTTGAGTAAATTTGAGCTGGCAAGTGACATCTCAGGTGTTTGAAATATATAGTGCTTCATACTGAACTGGCACTGGGCTCCCTCCAGCTGGGCCTGCCTTCCTGTAGAGCCACAGTCCGAGTGGGTTGAGTGTGATGTGTCTGGATCCTGAAACAGCCTCACGGCACAGACTGCAGTGGCCTTCCCTCAGCTGCTGCAAACAGCAGTAATGCTGTGCGCTGCCTTCGTATGGATATTGAGAACAGACTAAAGAGGTAGGCTGAGGTGTGAAAGTCTACCAGACCTTTTGCAGAGGATAAAGGAAATCTACAGAGGAAATCTATTGTCACACAGTACCTGCCTTATCCGTGCTAATTGTTGTTAAGGGGATTTTGATGTTGCTATAAACAGGAATCTCTGGAATTCCCTGGTAAGTGCATACAGCTGACTTGCTCTGGAAATTGCCAGTATAGCAAGTATAGCTGAGGTGCTGCTTAGTTTACAAGAGCTTGTGGAGACTTTGGCAGGCCAAGAATGAATGAGATCAATTCCTGCTGGCCCTAACTCTCAACAAAGACCAAGACAGCTCCTGACAGCTTAAGAACTGATCAGGGAGTGTATGACTGTGTCAAGGCACCTTTATCCCCACTTGTGCTGCCTTATTCTGGTTTAAATTGTTCATGAAGACCCATACTTAGCATTGCAAACCCATCTGTATGGACTTCTTTACTTGCTTTTAAACATAGCCACTCTGAAAATAGAAAGAGTAGACCTAGAGAAGGAAATTTTGCCTCTCTTAGGTCTTTCATTGCAAAGCCACCTGACATTCTCCCCAGGAACCGTGCAAGCGGTGACCATGGTAGGTTCAACCTTCATTTTCAGGAGGAAGAGCCTGCCGGCATCCTGCCAGTGCTCTCAGCCCTGCCCTGCCGTCCCTGCAAGTTGCTGATTCTTCTCACTCCTCTGCCTGTCCAGCACTCCCAGAACCCACGTGCTTTGTTAAATCCGCACAGGCTGTTTTGCAACATGGACCCAAAGTTTTGGAGCTCATGGGAACAGAATGGGGTGTTTCTTTAGTATAGAGGGGGAAGCACATCTTTGGCTACTGATACAGGCTGGGAAGGACTCTGTTTTTGCTTCTCAGGGCCAGCATGGTAAGAAGCTGTCTAGATACTTGCCCCCTCTGTCTTCCCCCCTTATTCTTTCATGCTGTAGCCAGCTCTCCATCCGGTTATTGCATTGTGTGGCTAGGAGGCTCTACCAAAAGTTTCCCTGCAGCTGTGAATGCCAGTTCTCCAAAGAGCAAGCAAAAGACCCTTGCAACATCCCATCCTTTGTGGGATGAATGGCAACAAAGAGGCAGTCAGCAGCACAATGAGACAAGTCTCCCACTTCCCTGAAGCCTCCCATTCCTGGTAAGGACATGCAGGCCAAAACCAGGCTTGTTATCTTGGTTTAAATCCTGACAACTCTTGTGCAACATTTTTGGTAGCTGGCAAAAAAGGCATGTGCACTGTAGGAGCTAGTTCTGGAAGGGCTTTGTGGGACTGGATGAAATTTGAAACCTGGAAAGCCTGTGACGCAGGCAGCCGCGGGCTGCTGAGCAGCTCTCACAGACCTTGCTGTGGCACTCTGGGCTCTGCCTGCACGCTGGCATGGCCGCCACTGAAGCCAGCAGTAGAGAAGTGGAAAATCAGGCACAGCTTTGTTGGAACTACACATTTGCAGTAATTCTGGAAACGAATTCTCATATCTGGACTGGCAGTCTACCATATATAGACCATGTATACACAGTTAGAAATGAAATGCAATATTCTAGGGGGGAAAGTATCTAAAGGTGCACAGTACTCAGTCATCTTGTGGGCTGTGTGGCTGGAAATGCACAAGTGATACCAGAGACGAAAGAGTTATGACTGTTCTCTTGGAGAAAAATCCCCCAGAAACTGCAAAGATTAGCAATATGAGCAAGAAATGATGTGAGATTTGACCTGGATTAAAGGCTGGTTAGCCTGACGAGGACTTATGCCAAACAAAAGGCCAAATCTTTAACCGGTGCAAATCAGCATACTCCATTTAGGTCAGCTGGCCCATAGTGATTTAGTGGAAGAGGGACTTGAAAAGCTCTTATGCTAAAGGAGATGGGCTGTGATAGTAGACAGCAAATTGAATATCATGTGTGACTACAGTGTGTTATGGTAGCAAGAGAAAGTAGCTAATGAGATTCTTATCTATGTATGGAAAGGCATCAAATCATGGCTGAGGGAGGCAGTGGTTCCTCTCAGTGCCTCTGATGAGATCCCAAGCAAAATATACTGCATTCAGGTCTGGGTTGTATCACAGTGGAAAGGTATAGATAAATCCAGGAGGATTCAGGGAGAGGCACCGAGATGTACTGTAGGACTGGAGAGGCTGATTGGCGAGGAAAGAAAAAAAAATAAATGCAACATAGATAACAAGGAGCCTGAGAAAACGAGATTATATGCATCCATGTGCTTGCCAGGTGTGAGTTCCACAAGGGAGGGGAGTAATTTAAGTGGCTACAACAAGCTATAACCAGGAATAATGAGATAAAATTATAAAACAGGATCGACACTAATATTAGGTCATTACTCCCCAGGGTACCACACAGACGAGTCTCCTCTGGGGAGAGGGGGAGGGAAGTGCTTTTGCATGGCATACGCAGCTGGAGAAAACATCCTTGGCCCTGATCCCTTCCATGGTAATGGGTCCAAATAACTGCTGCAGTAAGGATTTGGGTTTCCCTGCTCTGTTTTTTTACCGCTCTGTTATGATAGATATTGATAGCCTTGCCCAGAGCACTTCCCTTCGCCTTGCTCCTCTTGGATCCTTAGCGTACAAGTTTGGGCTGTGCTGGGAAGGGTCTTGCTTCAGCTGATCTCTCCCCCTCTATTGAAAAGCAGTGGTGCTGGGAAAGGGTAGCATTGGAAGGGAATGTGTGTAGGTGACTGCCATTAGCAGTCTGTTGGGAGAAAGTTGCCAGCAGTAGGGAAATAATGGTGTGTTGTGCATGTGATCCTTTGCCCTTTTGGCTGATGAAGGAGCCTCAATCAGTCCTGCCCCTCTGGGTAGGGGATGGGAATGCACACTGGGCCCTCTGTTAATAGCTGGGAAGAAATTCAAGCACTCAGCACCACCTCCAACACAGGCAGCCCCTCAGTCAGTGGAATAAGGCGTGAGTTTCTCGACTGTAATGAGCTTGTTTTTGCATGAGATTGCTGTAATAAGCTGTAATGAACAAAGAGCTGCAGGATACAGAGTGAGTGCGTGATAGAATGACAGATGAAATTCCATGTTGATAAACGTTGAAGTAATGTGGGGAAAAACAATGATAAGTGGATGTGTATGTACGTTAGCTATTACCACCCAGAAGGGAGATCTGGAGCCATCCTGGGGAGGAAAACTGCAGCATCAGTCAAACTGGAGCTGGGAGGAGGGAATGGTTGGGAAAGGAGCCGACAGCAAAACAGAAAACATCATTATACTGCTGTATAAATCCATGATGCATATGTGTCTTGAATGCTGCATGCAGTCTTGGTCCCCCAGAGAGGATGTAGTGGAATGAGAAAAAGTGTGGCAGTGCTGGCAGGAGTCCTGCAGTGTGACAGTGGGCTCTGGCTGGGAGTGAGAGACAGGGACAGAGCTAGAAGCAGCCACAGGCCGAAATTTTGAAGAGCTGTGGGTCAGGAGTGACAAGCATAGAGGCAACAGGTATGAAATTACTCCCTTACGAAGGGAGACTAGCCAGGCTCTTCAGCTTGGAAAGGTGACAGCTGAGGGTCTTATGCTAGAGATCTATCAAGTCATGATGTGCACCGAGACGTGAGTAAGGAATGATTATTCACTATTTATCACAGCATGGGAGCTAGGGGGCAGGAAACAAAGTTATCGGGCAAAAGTTTTAAAGGAAAGCGAAAATAATTGCTTTTTCATCAATGCATGGCCAAAACTGGAACTCATTGCCACAGGACGCAAGTCAGTAACATGAGTATAGATGAGTTCAAAGGATTTGGAAAACTCATGAAAGTAAAGTCTAAAAAGGGATGCTAAACTCAGGGATGCTCATGCAACCTCCAGCTCAGGAAGTTTCTATGCTCCAGATTGCAGGGAATTGGGAGAATCTCCATCCTGTTCCTCTCCTGTGTTTTGCTCTAAGCTGCCACATTGGCTACTGCCAGATAGGATGCAGAAGAGATGGACTTTTAAGTCCAAGGCAGGTATGGCAGAGGCTGTGTTACAGGTCTAGCTGTGGCTAGATCAGTGCAGACTCCACATCCTCCAGGAAGCAAGGCCACACTTAGCAATTCATGTACTCATTCTTGTGACTGATGCTCTTTCATCACAGTCCTACTCCAGGGAAGGCTTAGCTGTTCAGGAGCATGTGAGATTAATTCCTAACAAAGAATTGTCCAACTATTTCCTTTAGGGGAGCAGCCACAAGAAGATAGACCTTTGTTCTGCATCACTGACCGCTTTAGGTCGTCCCCAGAGATGGATTTAAAGCAAAACCTCTTGAACCCTCTTGAACTTTAAGGAAACTCATTCCTGGATTTTCCATCTGGCTCAAAAGCTCCACAAGGGGCTGAGATTCAAACACCTCTGAACTGAGGGGAAGTCTGGAGCCAGATCCACAGCTGTAGCTCGAGGCCATCCTGAGCTTTTCATGTCAGCTTTCTTTGAGAGCCCCAGCTCCGTTCCTCACGGTGCATCTGGGCCACAGGCCATGCGGCAGATAGAGCGAGAGGAATTCCTCTCACACACTACTCACACAGAAAATTTACCTTCAGGTAAACTACGTTAGGAAGGCTTCATTATATCGGACAGCTGTTTACTCTGCTGAAGAGTGCGAGGAGGCCTTCTTTTCTGCTTTTCCAGGACTTTCATCTCCCCTCTCTTTCAGGAAGAGTAGATCTAATAAGATTTAAAGCTCTGCCATGTAATTGTCATGAAGTTTATATCCCATGATTCCTGTTTGTGAGCAGAAACAAATTAAGCACCTGGATAAGCCCTCTCTCTCTCCCCTCTCCTGAGCACCCAATGTGATGAGAAAACTGCTGAGAAACAACCACAATTAACGATGGGGTCACATTTAGTTCAGCACCATCGGCTGGTTAATTGGCTGATTCCATTACAGTTCCCCTTATCTGTGTGCCAACATAGCTTCTAACAAGCTGCTTGCTGGGTAATTAATCCTATCCAGGGTTTAGATCCTGAAGCTGGGTCTGCTTTAAGGGACTGTGCCATTACGAAGCACTTCCTCTGCGAGCAGGGCTGCTTCACTCAAAGCTCCTTGCAGAGCCTGACTGTGGGTCTGGCTGGCAGAGGGGACATGTGGACATTGCTTTCCTGGAGGAAAGCCGGCCTTTGGTTTTGTGAAAAGAACCTAGACCTTGTATTCAGTTTCCTCCCTGTGCTTGATGCTGCATGACAGATCAGCAGCAAGGCAGTGCCTTGAGAAGTTACCCCACCCCATGTAAATGCAGAGCATTTTAATGAACAAGACCATAATGAGATATAATGATCTCTGCTAAAAAATGGAAATAATAAGTTTAGAAGGTAACCAAACAGAGATCTGATCAACAGAAAGAAAGAGCAAGAGGAAAATTAAGATGGAGAATCATTCTCCAGCTGGACACTGGCTTGGTGGGAAGTGCCAGGCTTGAGGGTTCATGCACAGGGAAGAGCAGACACTAGCAGAGACAGCAAATGGGCAGCTGGTGGCCAGGGAGGTCTGTCACTTCTGTCACTGTTGTGCCTCCTGCCACAAGGCTACCAGGTGCGGGTGAGGTGTACCCTTGTTTGTCCTGGTGAATGCACAAGACAGCAGCGCAGATTTTAAGTACTTTAATCTAAAAAAGTCCTTTCTGGGTTCTCAGATAAGCTGTAACTGAGGAAGTATTCGCCTCGGCCTTCCCCAGGCTGTGATGTGCCAGGGTGTGTGCCAGACAGCCAACAGGAGATATGCACAAGGTGATTAAGACAAGAAAATTAAAACATGGTGGAGGTGAATGATTGGAACATTGATTTGTGTAGCCTCTATCTACTGATTTCTCATGTAAATACTTCTAAAAATGAGTGTATGGGAAGTAGGTCACTTTGGAATAACATCCTTGGAAGCAGGGACATTGGAGGTGCACATGGAGAAGGCATAATGCCAGGATTAGCAGGGTTGCAGCAGGGATGTAGGCAATTGGATACTTTCAGCTGTGGGAAAACGGGGAAGGTGCTTGTATTTTTACCACCCATTCTCAGTCTGCACTCATTTTTAGGAGGAGATTGGTTACCTCCAGCTTTTATCATGGAAAACTTTCCTGTATCGGGTGCTCTCAGTCCTTGCTTTAACTTGCATCAGTCAGATGTAAAAGTAGCCCAGCAGTTGCTAACAAAGTCACGCAAATGGTTTTTACTTCTGAAAGTTGGAAAAGAAAGGAGATGGTCTCAGAGATAGCAAGATCTAAATCAAATAGGACTTAATGAGATTAATTTTGAGGTATTCCTCAGAGCTCATTTGAAGCTTGGCCAGTGCAGGAACGCCATGCTCTTTGTGAGCTCTGTGTGAGTTCTCCCAGCTGAGCTGGGTTTTGCCTGAGCCAACATCCTGGTGGGCTTGAAGTGTGTAGAGCAGGTACCTGGTCTGAAGCAGACTTCAGAGCAGAAAGAAAAGACATCTACCTCCTAGCCAAACAGGACACGAAAGGCTTTGTTAGCTCAGTTACCTGGATCACCAGGAGAGAGTGGGGACCTGATACAACTTGCTAATTGTGAAGGGCTGGTGTAGCGTACATCCATCCACAAAAATCCTCATTATCAATCATTTCATAAATCAAATTTGGACGTTGGTCTGCAAACTTGTCTGCACCTATCAATTCAGGCAGGTGAAACAAACACACAAGAGGCATGCGATAACGGAGAGATATTGGTGATAAGAAGGGATTGCTTTAAAAAGTGGTGCCCCTGGAGGAGCTGGGGAAGGCTTTGTGGCTTGAAAGTGGGTGACTGCTGAGGAGGGGAGATCAGCATGATAAAGGCAGAACAGCTGAAAGGACACAAAGGGAGCTAGGGAGCAGGAAAGGGAAGGCACTGAACTGAATGGGGCATGGGGTCAGCTGTTGAAGTCTTGAAGAGGAAGGACAGATGGAGGGGAGAGAGGGAAGATGTGACACTTGTAATGAAGCAGAGGAAGGCAACTTTACTAGTGAGGTTTGGGTAAACTAGAAAGTGGGGAGAGATGAGATTACATGGCAGTAGTGAAAGGAAGAGATGGACATGCCGGTTCGGTTCATTGTGCTCACAACCAGTAGCTGAGAAATCACTACTCCTTAACAGCATAAACAGCCCTCGATTAAAAGAACAATGGAGTTATGAAGGAAGGAGGATGCCTTCAGACACTTGTGACCAAGAGAAGTAGTGCCTACTGGTCTATGTCCTTTCTTCCTGCAGGGCTACTGGCAGGCAGGACAGTTGATCAAAGAGTTGGATGTTTTTTTTTCTCTGTGATCACTGGTGTCAGAAAGGAAAGGTGTTAGGAATTTCATAGCCCATGCTCTGCCAGCGTAGGTTATCATTTTGTTTCTGGTTCCTGGCTAACAAGCAGGAATGCTGGAATGTGACGCACTGCCTACCCTTGAAATGTGTGCCCATTTGACAAGTCTCCTTTTGGCCTGGAGAGCTGCTCCCCCACTTACCTGTCCTGCTGCTTAGCTAGCCAGCTCTCAGCATACCTGCTCCTTTTGGGGACAGAGAGCTCTGGACACCCACAGCTCTCTGATGCAGCCCAACCCCTTAGCATGGGGCTCCCATCCCCGCAGCAAGGAGGAGCTATTCCGGAAGAACTTTGCCAGGTTGCTGCTACTTTTGTTTTTGCTGGCTAACAGTGCCTGCACACTAATTTTCACCAGCATTAGTGCATTAGGGGCATTCTTGCATTTCTAGCTATACAGCTACGCCGCTTCGCAGCTTCAGTTATGGCTGCGTTGGGATATTCCCATTTCATACAACTTTGGAGCTCAGAATTTGTGGGGGCTGCACACTTTTGAAGAAAATTATCTGAGGAAGGCAAGAAGCACTCCAATATGTCAAAGAACAGGCTGGGACTATTGATGTATTTGGTGCCATGTTTTCAAACTGCTGCCTGCTGGGAGCCACATCCATCTGTCTTTTGTTTTTTCTTCCTCCAGAAGTATGTACTAAGTACCATCTGATTTACTTAGAAAGAATGAAACAACCACTGTTCAAGGGAAGATCTAATGCAATGCAGGTCATCCTAACTTCAATGGATAAGACACCTGAAGGCTTTGATATTATTACTGAGAATATTACAATTGGTGAAGCTTTAAATACAGCATTTAGAACCTTGGGAAGTTGTTCAGCCTGAGTGGTAATAGGGTTGATGCAGGAAAATCCTGAGAGTATCAAGACAGAAGTTAGGAGTTTGATATTATTAGTAGTATTATTCTTGTTATTGCTATTATTATTATTATTACTACTACCAGGCTGCCTTTACAAAGGTACCAATGAGAAATCATGATGGTTTTCCTGTACAACTGCATTGCCCACAAGCATCTTGACTATCAAATGCAATCTGTCGAAATCTATAGTCCTGATGTTCTGCCAGAAGGCAATATATGTATATCCTATATATATTTTTCTCTTTTTTTTTAGGAGCCCAGTGTTAGCCAATGCAATTCTCCTTGAGAAGCAAGAATTTTAAAGGACAAGGCCCACATATTTCTGATGCCATCCATGGAAACTAGCATTTCTAACAGATCAGTGCTCAGATCTATTATTTGCTTCTGTGAATGCATTGTGGCTTCTGTTTGGTTGTTAGTGGGTTTTTTGTTTGTTTTCTAGTGAACTTAGCTAACATGCAGTTTCTGTTGATCTGCTTACGCAGTGGAAGGTCTGAATTCTGTGGTGTTGCCTGTACATTATAAATAATATGCACACATTTTAACCAGATACTGTGCTGCCTTATGAGAGTTGGAGAAGTCCCTGACTATCTCAGATGGGATCATGTGTGTTCTGCAGAGTGCAGCACTTAAGTCCTGCCAGCAGGAAGATGCATCAGACCTCTTCTGCTTGCCTTTTTCCATGGGTTTGCTCTGTGCATCCCTTCTGAGACAGTCATGTCTGTTTATTGATGCGATTTTTTGCTACTAAAACAGTAATGCCATCACTAGTCCTACTTAGATGTACTGATACTAATAAGCCTGGTATTGGTAAAAACATATTTTCCTCCAATAAGGCAGGTTTTGTCAAAATAAGGGTGCTTTTTAACAGTTTTCACCCAAGGAAGGAGAAAGGGATGGAAGAGGGGAGAGATGCGTTGCTTTAGCTACACTGGTCTAGTTAAAGTAGCACCATTTTTGTGTGTAGACAAGAGCTTAGGAAATGTGCAGGTCTTAGTCTGGCGGACAGGACTTTAAAGCAGTCATTGAAGTCTAGTGTCAGTTTTCAAGGCTGAAGAATATTATTTTATTTAGGCTTCCAGACCAGCCTTGCTCCAGGAATGCACTTAGGTTGTTTTTAAAGCAAACATGAAATCAATAGCCTGGTGTTCTGCTCTCCTATTTCTTGCCAGAGCCTAAGGACCACACATGGGTTTTCCCTCCTCTTCGTCACACTGCCAGGCATGCTCTCAGGTAACGGTGGGCAGTTCTTGTGGATGAATGCGGAGAGGTTCCAAATGCCCAAACACGCATCGGACATCTGGGCAGTTTTTGCTGCAAAGTATTTTCCGTCAGGCTTCCCTCCAGATATTGCTGTGAAAGGACCAACTCACACCACCCTGTCACAGATTTTATCCAGCCTCTGACTTCAGTGGTTTTATCTGACTAAAGCTCAAATAGGAGCCTGTCAGCTTACCTCACCATTTATAATGTTCTTGGTGGACCCAGGGCTGCGGTTTTCATTTTGTCCCTGGCGAATACCAGCCCAGAGAGCAGTGGAGCACTGTGCCTTCTTGCACATCACTCGGATTGTGGGCCTCAGCTCACACTTGCCTGGACCCTTGCTAGGTGCAAGAGAATAACTTGTCTCCATCCTGTGCTGGTAACAGGGGCTTCACCTAGAGTAGCAGATTCTGAAACCTCGCCCATGAAGGATTGACTTGCAGCTGGGTACGCACTCCTAACTCCAAGCAGCAGCCATCCTCTTGAGGTAAATAAAAACCTCTGGCCAGCTACTGACCTCTCTTGAACCAGTGACCCAGAGGCGAATGCTCCTTCGGCTCTCGGCAGCTCCCTGGAGCCAGGGTAGCTCCTCTCCTCCTGCAGGGCTTGAAGCTGAACCATGTGGTACCAAGGCAGGTCTCCAGTTAAAAATGAAAACACACATTAGCAAAGAGGAGAGAAACAGGCTGAAATTGGAAGTGACCATTTCGTGTTTGATGTTATTCAGAGGAGCCTGTTCTTCATTTAGGACATTAATAGTTGTAACAGAAGCTGTAATATTTCAACAACAGTGGTGATTAGGAGCAAAGAGGCAGCTAATCTCCATCTAAAAAGAACTAACTAGCCTGTCCTTTAGCCCCCACCACTGTCACATTTAAATACCATGAATATTCACTGCTTGGCACCCAGCTGGCAGCTGAGCTGTTTTGACACAAAAACCTTCAAACTCAAAGAGTTTTTAATCAGTCTGCAAGAGAGAGAAGAAGAAAGTGAGAGAAAGAAATAGGAACAGAGAAAATGAATCAATGAGTTCAACAGAGAGGGGGGTACCCAAATCCAGTTAACCCCTTCCCTGCTCTGCAGCCACAAGCGCTGCCTCTCTGCAGCTCTGCAGCCCTCTCCCAGGCTGCAGGGGATGGAGAAGGGGCACCCCATTCCTCCTGGGTGCTCCATCCCACCCTGAGCCCCATACCCCCAGGCATCCCATCCCACCTGAGTGCCTGTTCCCCCTGGCTGCCCCATTTCCTCTGGCTGTCCCATTCACCCTGGTTGCCCCATCCCACCCCGATGCCCCTTGCCCCAGGCACCCCATCCCACCTGCCTTCCCATACTTAGAATGCATCCCCTCCTGCTGCCTTTGCTTGTTTCCCGGTGCAGGGCTTTTTTACTCTCACCTTTGGCTGTGTTCGTGAACTGGTTACCAATATGCTTCTATTACAGGCAGTACAGTTTCACTCACAATATATGATGTGCTTTAGAGCAGCCAGTCTTTGCCTGCAAAGAGTTTTCATCTCAGAAAGAGGTTTGGCGATGTTAACAGCTGCCCTCTCCAATATCCTTATTGGAGTCTCAGAGTTGCCTACAGCCCACACAAACGCCTTTGCTTCAGTTTTTGCAGCAGGATGAAGCATGCAGCTGCAAACACAGAAAATCTTGCCTTATCCTGGAAGAAAGAACCCCACAATACTCTGAAGGCCCAAGTTCCACCAGCACTGTGGATCTGGGCACTGACAGATCACCCAGCAGTCCCCATTTAACCTGAATCAGTCTTGTACACACAACTGCATTTCTGTCAAGCCTGTGCACACAAGAATCATAGAATTATAGAATCATTTGGTTGGAAAAGACCTTTAAGATCATCGAGTCCAACCGTACCTGTCCACTACTAAACCATGTCCCTAAGCGCCTCATCTACCTGTCTTTTAAATACCTCCAGGGATGGGGACTCAACCACTTCCCTGGGCAGCCTGTTCCAATACTTGACAACCCTTTCCATGAAGAAGTTTTTCCTAATATCCAATCTAAACCTCCCCTGGCGCAACTCGAGGCCATTGCCTCTCATCCTATCACTTTCTGCCTGGGAGAAGAGACCAATACCCACCTCGCTACAACCTCCTTTCAGGTAGTTGTAGAGAGTGATAAGGTCTTCCCTCAGCCTCCTCTTCTCCAGGCTAAACAACCCCAGGTCCCTCAGCCGCTCCTCAGAAGACTTGCTCTCCAGACCCTTCACCAGCTTCGTTGCCCTTCTCTGGACATGCTCCAGCACCTCAATGTCCTTCTTGTAGTGAGGGGCCCAAAACTGAACACAGTACTTGAGGTGTGGCCTCACCAGTGCCGAGTACAGGGGAAGGATGACCTCCCTGGTCCTGCTAGCCACACTGTTTCTGATACAAGCCAGGATGCCATTGTCCTTCTTGGCCACCTGGGCACACTGCTGGCTCATATTCAGTCGGCTGTCGACCAGCACCCCCAGATCCCTCTCCGTCAAGCAGCTTTCCAGCCACTCATCCCCAAGCCTGTACCGTTGCATGGGGTTGTTGTGGCCCAAGTGCAGGACCCGGCACTTGGCCTTGTTGAACCTCATACAATTGGTCACAGCCCATTGGTCCAGCCTGTCCAGGTCCCTCTGTAGAGCCTTCCTACCCTCAAGCAGATCAACACTTCCAGCCAGCTTAGTGTCATCTGCACAACACAGAGTTTATGCAACTTCATGCTGTTATGTCAGCTTTGGGCTAGTTGTGGTGGGCAGTTTATACCTGATTTGGCAGGAAAGTAGGGTGGCATGGGCAGACTGTACCCCGTCTACCACAATGCCTTGCCATGTAAAACTGACTTGTCTAAATTTTCTAAATGATGATGCCATGAAAAGCCGAAAATTTTAACTTGGTGGAGTGAGTTTATGCTGGATCCATGCTTCATGTTGTATAGCTGTGGCATCTTTGATCTAATACTGGGAACCACAAAGTCAGATTTATTTTATAATCAGACCGCAGCCTAAGTCTCCAAACTTTGTGGCCCAGACTGCAGACCTCAATCACATGTGGAGAATCTATACTTGCACCTCAGCTGGCTGCGTGTTCGGGGCACAGCGGGGACTTTTCTAACCTACTGTGTCGTCAGTAAGTCTGTCGTGCTTAAATTACACATAAGGTTGTCTCATCTGCCTTCAGGGTGTTTAACACTGAGATGCACCTCAAAAGCCAGTGTCCTCATTCCCTTCCTCGTTCCCTTAAGGAAAACATATGGAAAAGTGAAGTATAGAAGCCTGGGACTGATTTAGGCAGATTATTACAGCCACTGGAAAGGACACTAGTATCCAGGAGGGGTCTAAATGAGGTGGTATTGTGCAGACCTTCAGAGGCAGGCCAGCGCTGAGAGGAGGCACTGCAGATGGAAACAAGAAGGCAGTTGCTGGAAATGCAGGCCAGTGACGAAAATGAGCAGCTAGCACTGGAGGAGTGAAGTGGGTAGCTGCATGCTATTGGCAGTGTAAGAGAAGATCTGGTGGGTGAATAAAAAAGAGCAGTGTCAGAGAAGAGCTTGAATGCCCCATTCCATGGTGTGATGGAAAGGGTGCCACAGCGGAGGGACTGAGAGCGAGCTATGTGGTGGCAATGCTGTGCGAGTCAGATCTGCACTACTCTGATCTGTCTGGACTGGAGGTGGAGCATTATGGATATCAGGGAAAGACCACAAGGAGAAATTAATGTAACCAAGATGGGAGATGAGAGTTTGGGAGCAGGTTTTTCCTGTGTGGGTTCCCCAAATCTGAAGCTAGTATAAGATTTATTAGGAGTTACTGAAGCTGTGGTGACTTTTACCAAATACAGTGTGGAACTCCTTTGGGAGGAAGAAGCAGAAAGATTTGGGTTCCACAATTCATTAGTGCTCTCAAGATCCTCTGATGCTCTCCAGACTCAGAGATCTCACCCAGCACTTTAAAATTTACAAGCATGCATACAATAGCCAAATGTGCTTTGTAATCTATTCCCAGGCAGCAGTCAAAGTGGCTTTTGCATAGATTGGTACTTACTCTATTCAAGTTGATAATTATTTTGAATGGAATACTCCCCATGAAGCATGCCTGGAACAGCATCAAACCCTATGGGCTGCGGGAGGCACATCCATCAGCTGTACTCTGGGATGTATTCTGGAAAGGCTCACAGCTGGATAGGAGGATCCATTTTCCTATATACTTAAATGAGAAAATAGCATGCGCTTTTCTTCAGTCTCTTCTTGCCAACATCTGGCCACTACTTACAATGAATTTGCACAGTTGCTATGAACTGTATCTGGGCATGCTTCCTTTGCCTGTGGAAAAATGTGGGAATCTAATCATCCAGTACAAAAACAAGGTGCTCCAGCTAATAAGTGTCTCGAAGACCCTGAGGACATGGATTTGGAATGTTTTAGAGAAGGTGGATCAAAAGTATTTTACTTGACATTCACCTACAGTTTTCTGTTGCCTGACTCCATCGTATTTACATATAGTTAACATGTTCTGTATTAGGTAAGGAAAATCCAGGCTGAGCAGCAGGTAGCAGAGGTGTAGAACTGGCAGGACTCACTCACCTGAATCCGCCCTCTCCCCAGCCTGTTGGGAGGGGAGCACAGTGCTGTTGTGGTGGTGCTTTGGGGGTGGGGGGCTCAGATTAGACATAAAACAGAAGATGTGGCCATCTGTGGTCATTAAAATTCCATGACACCTTTTGGTACTGAAGTGGTTGGTGCTAAAACTACCTCACTTGCAATATGGCAGACAAGCCTCGTGCAGCCTGGAGAGAGGCTGCCTCGTGAGATTTGCTGGGTGTTTTTTCAGCCTGCAGTGGAGTGTGTGGCAGATCCCTACACTACCTGCCTGAAAGTCACTAATCCAAGAGCCAGGAGCAGAGTAGGTACACTCCTGTGACCAGAAAACATGCTGAGAAGGAAAGAGCTAAGTATGCAGTGTGCAGCATGCTAATAACACAGCTCTGTTGTTCCTGCAACCGGATTTGCTCTGGTGGTGCTGGATGGTGCCACATGCACAGACAAGTCTATTTGCAGGAGATCCTGAGGATCCTTGCAGCAAACTGCACTTTGAAATGTAGCCTGACACTCCAAGGCTATTCTGTGAAATAGGAAGGTTGTTGTAGGTTGGATCACATCTCTGCGGAGAAATCTATACTTGGGGTGAAAGTAAAGGCCCTACAGAAAATTAAGTGTAAACCAACACATAAAGGGGCAGAAAGGGGGGGGGGGGGCGGGAACCTTTACTGACTGACAGCTTACAGACCCTGTCCTCAGCACTTGCTCTCATCCCTGTGTTGCCCTGCTGTGCAGTGACCCAGAGCAGGAACCAATCCAGCTGAAAAATAAACATTTTTTTTCCTCGGGTTGTTTTTTTATCTGGATCAGTTCTCTGGCCTCATTTGCCGTGTGCTACACAGACAGCATGCTGGCATAGCTGATGGTGCAGGGTATGGGCAAGGAAGCAATGGGGAGGGGAAGGGGAGCAGGACTGCTTAAACTGATGTAAGCAGCCCCGTTGTCAAAACTGCAACCATAGCCTGATACCGGAGCCTGCCTGGAGCACTCTCCTTGGCATCAGGGCTGGCCTGCAGTTTGCAGAGCATGGGGGGGGGGGACAAATGCCTCTCTCAAAAAAGCTGCAGAAACTCTCAAGTAATAAGGGCAAATCATCCCAAAATGCTGCCACTGGAACTCTGCAGTTGATGCATAAGGATGCTGCAACCTTGTGAAACTTACTGGTGCGGTGTCCAGATCCTGAAAAACAACAGCAGCAGTTTATGTCTTGGTTCCTTCCTGTCTATCCAAGCTCTCTTGCAGAATCATTTCTTCTCTATCCTTCTCCTCTGGGAGAGGAGGAAAATCTGGTGATTCCCTTTGCTCCTTCCTTGGCACATCCTGTGTGCCAGGGAGCTTGCTCAGCACTCCTGGTATTGCCCTGTCTGTTAGGAAGGCGTTGTGTCTGCACCCCAAGGGAACAGCTGCTTGGTCTGGCATCGTTGGTGGAATCCCCACGACACCGTCCCACGCCAGCCACTGCCCAGGGAGCGAGCGCAGCGCAGCTGCCCTGGATGCTGCACGCCCTTTCTGTCAATAGCTGCTGTATTTCATCTCTCTGTGCTGCTGCTGCTTCCCAGGCAGCATGTGATCCTCTGCGGTATGCTCTGGCTTCTAGAGGGAATGGGTTAACACTGTAAAATGGTCTTTTTATGGAACCTCTTGGCAACGCAGAAAACTTTCCCATTGCCAGGGTGTTCTTTTTATTCAACAATTTGTTCCCAGAAAGCAACCCATTTAACCAGATTTTTCTCTATTAAGGGGCTTCAGCTGCATTTGTTGTTTTTTGAGCTTATTTGGTGTGCTGTAAACTGCAAAACAGTGTCCTACAATAGATTTGTCTGAGGGAACTGAAGTGTGTACTGCTGTGATTCTGCCTGCTGTGGGAGCTCCTTGAAAGCCAGATGTCACATTCAAAGAGTAATCTGTGTTTACAAACACATGGCAACACATACTCAACACTTTCAGCAGCCACCAAACTAAAATTCAAATCCTGCAGTTTTGCTTCTCCACCCACCTGCCCTGCACCCAGCCAGAGCAAGAGAAGAAAGTTTCCAGAACTTGAACGGGATCATCTCTTTCATTTAAATGAGGAAAAAAGACATTACTGTTTACAGAGGGCTGAATTTAACTTCCCAACTGGGGCCTCTCATCTGTAAGTTCTTGCAGACAGAAAAACACCAACTGCTAGCAAGATAATCCAATTTCCCTTCTCTCGCACTCTGAGGAAGACTGCTGTCGTGGTTTAGCCCCACTCGGCAACTAAGCACCACGCAGCCGCTCGCTCACCCTCCCCCTCCCCGGTGGGATGGGGGAGAGAATCGGAAGGGCAAGAGTAAGAAAACCCACGGGTTGAGATAAGAACAGTTTAATAATTGAAATAAAATAATAATAATAGTAATAATAATAATGATAATAATAATAATAATAATTGTAATGAAAAGGAGAACGAGAGAGACAAACAAAACCCAGGGAAAAGAAAACAAGTGATGCAACCGCTCACCACCCGCCGACCGACACCCAGCCAGTCCCCGAGCAGCGATCGCTGCCCCCCGGCTAACTCCCCTCGGTTTATATACTGAGCATGACGTCATATGGTATGGAATAGCCCTTTGGTCGATTTGGATCAACTATCTTGGGCTGTGCCCCCTCCCAACTTCTTGTGCACCTGGCAGAGCATGGGAAGCTGAAAAAGAAAGTCCTTGACTAGTCTAAGCACTACTTAGCAACAACTAAAACATCAGTGTGTTATCAGCATTCTTCTCATGCTAAATCCAAAACACAGCACTATGCCAGCTACTAGGAAGAAAAGTAACTCTAACTCAGCTGAAACCAGGACAACTGCCTACCTCCCCATGCCATGCTGGGTTTCAGTCTGGTGAGAATTTCTCCTGACCACTATACCACCAGCAAGATCCATATCAAAGCGTCAGGCCCCCAGGGTTCATTAGAAGGCATTTATTTCTGCATATTCCAGAGGGGGTGGGGTGCAGGGGGTGGAGGTGGGGTGGAGGAGGCAGATAACTTTATTCACAATGCAAAAAGGCTGCCCTTACTTTCAACCCTTCCTTCAAGCCGGGAGACATTAAAAAAACATGAGCTCTTCTAAAATAATAAATACATTAATTCTGCTGGATGTTATATTGCTGGTGCCTCCAGAAGAGTGCCCTGGCACCTTTTGGTGGGACAAGCCAGTGAAATCTGTTACCTCTGCTCTTGCCCTTGCTCCTTGAAATGCTGTTAAAAGTTCAGTGAGTGGGCTGAACCCTAGCACTTGGCTTGTTTAAGAAAGATTGTTAGCAGGTAGTTTTGCACAACAGGACTAAGATGCTTCAAGGGATGAGGGAAAGTCAACCCAATTCTCTCTGCAAATTTGAAGCGCTAGTCTGTGATTTACTAATGGGGAGCAGTGAGTTATTAAGCTCATCACAACGCAGCATCCTGCTCCCCTAGTCCAGAGGGAGCCAGCTATTAATAAATCAGAACCCAGTGCTAAGCTACAGGGATAAAAGGATCTGCATTAATATGAAAATATTAATATCTGGAAGAGCAGATTATCATCTAAATGGGTTAGAATGAGATAGTACCATTGTTTAGAAGAAATGGTTTGCTTCAAATCTCGTTAGAGCTGTAATCATACTAGCAATGGAAGATATCTTCAGTCCCTTGAAAGCACTTTGGATGCTTGGTAAATGTGGCGATCATGCTGGGGGGTTCAAACATCTGCCCAAGGCTTGCCTTTCCTCCTCAGTGTCAGCTGAGAATCCACCTGAAGGAAACAGAGACTCCAGGTACAACCGAAGGGGATGATACAGCTGTTCCTTCTGAAGGGTGTGCGGCTTGCAGAAGCGCTGTGCTCCTTGCTGAAGTGGGCATTGCCCAGAGACACCCGCGACTGGGGATGAGCTTCTCTGCTCCATGTCCCTCCAAAACTTTATCCAGAGCCACAGGGGAGGTGGATGGAAATCTGTGAGATGAGGCTATGTTCTCCCTCCCTCACTCATGCAAACCAAAAGGAACTTGGCATAGCAGTGCATGCTGTGAAGGGGCAGAACAAGAGGAGGTTGTATTCAGGGGCTGTTTCCTCCCAGGCCAGGGCCCCAGGGCAGCCCCTTCAGGGACAACTAGACACTCACAAGTCTGTGGGGCCGGATGGCATCCACCCGAGAGTACTGAGGGAGCTGGCGGAGGAGCTTGCCAAGCCACTCTCTATCATTTATCAGCAGTCCTGGTTAACAGGGAAGGTGCCGGACGACTGGAGGCTTGCCCATGTGACGCCCATCTACAAGAAGGGACGGAAGGAGGATCCAGGGAACTACAGGCCTGTCAGCCTGACCTTGGTACCGGGGAAGATTACGGAGCGGTTCATATTGAGTGCCATCACGCAGCACGTCCAGGACAATCAGAAGATCAGGCCTAGTCAACATGGGTTTATGAAGGGCAGATCCTGCTTGACTAACCTGATCTCCTTCTGTGACAAGGTGACCCACCTATTGGTTGAGGGAAAGGCTGTGGATGTTGTCTACCTGGACTTCAGTAAAGCCTTTGACACCGTCTCCCACAGCATTCTCCTG
>VYZW01047883.1:128466-164051 GCA_013401315.1 Balaeniceps rex
TGGGGATGAGTGGCTGCAAAGCTGCTTGGCGGAGAGGGATCTGGGGGTGTTGATCGACAGCTGACTGAATATGAGCCAGCAGTGTGCCCAGGCGGCCAAGAAGGCCAACGGCATCCTGGCTTGTATCAGGAATAGTGCGACCAGTAGGACCAGGGAGGTCATCCTTCCCCTGTACTCGGCATTGGTGAGGCCGCACCTCGAGTACTGTGTTCTGTTTTGGGCCCCTCACTACAAGGACATTGAGGTGCTGGAGCATGTCCAGAGAAGGGCAACGAAGCTGGTGAAGGGTCTGGAGAGCAAGTCTTATGAGGAGCGGCTGAGGGATCTGGGGTTGTTTAGCCTGGAGAAGAGGAGGCTGAGGGGAGACCTTATCACCCTCTACAACTACCTGAAAGGAGGTTGTAGCGAGGTGGGTATTGGTCTCTTCTCCCAGGCAGAAAGTGATAGGATGAGAGGCAATGGCCTCGAGTTGCGCCAGGGGAGGTTTAGATTGGATATTAGGAAAAACTTCTTCACGGAAAGGGTTGTCAAGTATTGGAACAGGCTGCCCAGGGAAGTGGTGGAGTCCCCACCCCTGGAGGTATTTAAAAGACGGGCAGACGAGGTACTTAGGGACATGGTTTAGTAGTGGACAGGTACAGTTGGACTTGATGATCTTAAAGGTCTTTTCCAACCAAAAGATTCTGTGATTCTGTAATTCTGTGAACTCCTCTACAGTTGCCTCAGGTGCTGTCTGGCATGGAGTGGCTAGCCCTCACTCCTCACAGCATGCTTTCCTTCAGGCCTGGGCATTGTACTAAGTCGAGCAGAATCTGCCCTGGCAGGGGCTGTGGTGCAGCCTGGCACATACAGGCAGCTCCCTGAAAACACGGGGACAGCTAGTGACCTGTCTGCCTTCATTCGTCATGCCCAGACGATAACGGTCCCTCCTCTGTCAGCTGAGCAGCTGCTCTCCTGGGTTTCTCTCTATCACCTTCAAAGAGTTTGTGGTTTTCAGGTTGCCTCCTCACTCAACCCCTGAGGCAGCCTCTCGTCATTCTGCTCGCAGGAGCTTCAAACATGGTCCTGAGCTTGGGGCCTCATAGCTATCTCCAAGCTTGTCTCCTGACTCTTTCTGCACAGGATCCACAGTGGGATGGTCAGCATCCCTGCTCCCAGGTCCCTTGCAGACAGTCTTCTTTCAACTGAATTAAATCTTTTGGGTCTGTATCCAGCTGAATGGCTTCTGAGAGGGTTTTGTATAAAACAGACATATATAATCAGGTGAGGAGCCTTCAGCACCTACCCAGTGGAGCATGGTGCGGTTTGCCTTGCAGCTTTTCACCAACTGCAGGATGCAGGTTCATGCAGCTTAGTCCACAGCTCACCAGCATCGGCACGGGGACTACTTATCTAGGAGGAGACCTGTGCAACAGCATGGTGTTTAGCTCACAAGAATTGTTCCCAGACTTCATCATGGGGATAGTTGGCCTTGGCAGTACTGTCACATGGTGATAAACTCAAGAGCCCTGTTCAGTGGCATAGAATCTTTTCATCCTTTTTATTTTAAATCCAATCAAAATGTCAAATGGTCTGAGATTTCACTAGCAGAGAAGGTTCTGCATAGAAAATGCAACAACCGTTCCTGATGAGAAAGTCAAAGCCAAAGTCAGACTGTGTTGCTCAGAGCTGTTATTTTCCTTTGGCACCTGTGGCGCTTCCAGCCTTAGTCACCAAACTAAACATTCCAGCACATCCTTCAGGGAAGAGTCCAGTCAGACCCGCGGTCTAGCTCATACTTGCTTCATCACAGACCCAGAAAGACCTGTATATCATAAATAGAGATATTACAAATAAACTATGGCCCAACTGCCTAGGGGAGGCCGGCGAGTAGAGTTTAATCTACTCAAGATATGAAGGACCTTTCATAACGCATGGTTTTGATTTTCACAAATATTGAGACTATTCTTTGCATTAATGATAAAGTGGATTAAACGTGCCCTATTTTCCTAGATAATGCCCCTCTGGAGTTTCACTGGGACCAAAGCGGATCTGGCATTTAAACTAAAGAAATCCCTGTTTAGTATGTGGGAGTCTCTGGAGAGGCCACAGATCTGCATTGCAGCTGTGAAATACGGCATCTCCTCTGTTGCTTATCAGAGATCTATACTTCTCCTGGGAAAATTTTGCCCAAAGGATTCAGCCCTTGCCAAATTTTCAACTGGATTTTGTTTGTTTATTTTAAATTTCTTTTTAAACATCTGAAACCAATAAACTTAAAAAATGCTCTAAATCTATCACCTTGATTTAATCCCTTAAAATAAAATAATAAAAAAATTAATTCCTCCAGGCTGCCAACTTCTATTTCTAAGACTTAGTCTAAAATGGATTTAAATGACTGAAATTCTAAACCCTGAAAAAACAGAGTTTAATTGAAAAGAATCAATGTTTTTCTTTTCTCCTGTGGTATTGCACCTGTTCATGGCATCTGATTCACCTGAATTTTAAAATGGTTCATATCAAACATGCATGTGTGTGTAAAATGCTGTTCTTCTGACCTTTGTGCCCACTTTGCAGTGACAGGGAATGCAGGTACCTGAGGAATGAGTCACCCAGAGCCAGCTCTGCCTCATCTCCTTCGCAGTCAGTCCTCCAGGAGAGTTTTCCCCACCTCTATGCTTTCCTCCTTCCTCATGTCTATACTCATTTGTCATGCAAAAAAATCAGGGAAGGGATGGAGCCAGATATTTTAGGTCCAGAACAGCTTCTAATGTTTTCCAAGGTTTCTACTGTGCTGAAAGGCAGAATTTTGATATGATGTTACATGGACCCTGGAGGTGGTGTCTGGCTACGAATGCAGCTATACCTACCTCAGCTTCAGGGCTGCTCCAAGCAAGTGGGTGGGCTGGGCTCTATAAATAGTGTGTGCTGATCCATACTCCAGTTTATAGAGAGGGATGGTAGAAAACACACAGCTACAATCTATTCAGGGAATTTGTTAATATTAGAACCTCAGGGAGCAGCTCTCCTTACTTCATAGACATCTGTTTGTTGGAAATATCAGTTCAAGAAACAATTTTCTCAGCCTCAGTATCTTAGCAGCACAGGCATTACAGATGAGGATGATGTTACAGGCCTTTCCAGTCCTAATGCAGGATTGTTCTCCAAGTACAGAGGTGTATGTCCACAGTTTTTTCTCGTAGCTGCACAGTACATAGACATCTACAGCACATGAAACACTTGGGCATCAGCAATCATAATGAAGCCCCCAAAGTGAAACCTCAAAAAAGTACACTTCCCAAGGATCCCCAGTCCTCTGGATAAGACTCATATCAAACTCTAGAGGTGTTAGGTGGAGATCTTCTGTATATCTCAGCAATAAATATGTTTGTCCTGGAAATAGCTTCAACTGCATATTTTGAATGAAATCTCTTTGCTTTGGAGAGAGCTAATGGTCAAATATCTGTAGATATTGGTCCCATGTCATCATCTGGGATCCTGCTGAATGGTGGTAACATACAGAGCTGTCCAATGTGATGTATGGCCAAGACTGGAGAATCCCAAGTTTCTGCCTGTTTCTGGTGGCTATCTAGGGAATATGGTATTCACTGAGGAGGACCATAAAGGGGAACAACCCTCTAACATAAAGTGGCTTCTGATGTTTGTATTTGTATGCAAGCTGTTGCAGAGTATACAATGGCTATTGTCTTTGAAGAGCTTTGCTACCTGTCTCATTACCCTGGAAAAGACTTTGGGATATTAAATAGAGAACAATCAATCCCACTATCAGCAAATAACCCTCTAGGAAATAAATACAGTAAAAGAGTTATATTTGTCTTAGCAGATGTTGCTTGTTGATATAATCTCAAATTCAGAGGTTATTGCATTTGAAGAGCTCTTCTGGAACTATTCAGAGAATATACATGTGATGGGGTAAATGGGTGGAATATGATTTGGCTTTAAAAGATCTGGCTCTGTAATAGTACATATCTCTAAAAAATATGTTTCATCTTATGACCAGCTGGATGAATGTCTTGCTGTTGATACCTGTGAATTCACGGCATCACTATGACACAGCAGCATCACGGTACTGTACATCTTGAAGGCAATGCTAAATTCAGACCCTGGCTCCAGCTGAAAGACTCAGGATGTCATCACGTGCTGTTCGGGGCCAGCTTGCTGTAGGCAAAAGCAAAATTTGGGGCTGGATCCAGACCCAGAGTCCCCATTCTCCTGCTGCTGGGAGCACTAGTTTTGCCCTACTTGTTTGACTAGGAATGAATGGGACTGGTTTGGTTTTCTTCCAGACTGGTTATACTTTGCCTCATTATAAACTTCACCATGTACTGTCCTTTCCCCTGCCTTATCTCCCCGTCTCCTTCAAGGGCAACGCTGGAATACAAGAGGGGTGCTTTTGCTGGGAGCTGTTCTGAGCTGAGAGGACAGGCAAAAATGACCCTTTCTCCTGCTTGGTGTTTCAAATAGCTTCCGCCTGTGGGGAGGGGATGTGTTGAGAATGTATGAGAGAAAACACTGAAAAGGGAGAAAAGGCACAAAAAGGGAGGGGAAAAAAAGTACAGCAAGGAAGCTAGAGACAAATTTCAAGTTGTGGATTATTTCTCACCCAGGCTCTAATTAGGAAGCCTCTTATGGGACTGTGAAGCTGTCAGGCTGCCAAATGTCAGTGTATTTATCAGCGATCAGGCGAGTCTCCTGTCTGCAGCAGCTACAGTTTGGTGCCATGATCCTCATGGGTCTTTCCGGCATGTGCAACTCGCAGTGGGCACTGGCACCTCTGGGGGCTTCAAGGCGCAGTGAAGGGCTTTTCCTTCTCCCTTAAGAATCCAAAAATAAACCTTTTCCTGGGATCTGGTCTCTTCATACTGGTTCTGCGTGGAGAGGGTTAACCATAGCGTGCAGAGCTGCTTCGCCAGTATGTGACTCAGATTCCCAGAGAAATCCCCAGCTTATCTGATGGAGCCTGTTAGTCTGCTAATTGAATAAGCTCCTGTTAAAAGTGCAATGTTTTTTAATGACTGCTAACAAAGGGCTAGATTCTGATCTGATCTTTTCGCTTGGGATCGTTTTTGCTGATGGTCCTGCCCTGCCCCTAATTGCAGCCATGCGGGGTGGGAAGGAGGCAGCTACCTCCCCAGCTCCACCGGCCTCTGCAGAGCTCAACGCAGCCCGGCCTTGCTCAAGAGTGCAGAGCTGAAACCAAAGCACCAGCTCTAGGGCTTTCCTGGTGCTTTCCCAGATACCAACTGGGCATCGAAACTTTGGTTTTAATGAGCCAAGATTTCATGAAGCGTAATAGACAGGAAGCTGTTAATGGGGATCTTTAGGAAGAGGGAGAAGGCTGCAGTGCAGCCAGCAGAGGAAAGCGTTCGTTGGGAGACTACCAAGGACTCCATGTAACATAATTGCTGCAAATATCTAATATGCAATCCAAGCCATGCTCTGGGTAATTAACTTTCCCAGTGTTGAAATCAGGTTGATTTGTTGATTCTGCATGTAAGATGTTGTCTATGTCTGCATAGGAAAAATGCTGCGTATGCCTCTGTATATGCACATTCAAACCTTAATTTTAATTAAAATTACGTGCATTATATCTGTATCTCTTGTTCTTTATGGGAATTGAGTTTGAGAAGGTATTTGCCTAATAGGAAAAGAAAAAAATGTGGTTAGCATTTGAAGTGAACTTGGTTGGGTTCTAGGGTACTTCCAAGAGGAGTGTAACAGCTCTGATTTCAGCCATGCCCCAGCCGCCCCAGGATGGGGTTGAGCTCCCTGCATGACCCTGTGACCACCACGTTTGCCTTCCTTGTCTCACCTGTAATTCCCAGTGGGTTTCCCAAGTCTATGTGACACCAGAGCCATGAAACTTTTTCTAATATAATTATAAGGAGCCTTTTTTTTGTTTTTTCTTGCTAGCCAGAAATGAGATCTGGCCACCTTCACCCCCACGTATCTCCACACGCACTCAGTTCCTTTGTGTGTCCCTTCTGGTTTTCTCCTAGGAAAGTTTCTGTTAAAATGCCGGAGTTTCTTTTAGAAGGTCCCATGTATTCACACTGACACTGAACTGCTGCTTTAAAAGTTTCATAAGCAATCCATAAGTGGTGGGTTTTTTCCCCACAATAACAATAGCGAAGTGTCAAAAATCTCAAGCTCCTGTTATCAGAGGCAGAGTCTAAAACCCATTTCTCAGCCTGTTTTCTATTCCCCACTCCTGAGTTGTCAGATGCTGTGACATGGCTCCATCACGCCACAACTAGCAATCCCAACAAACAGAAAATGATTTCCAACTGGCAAACATGTTGTTTACTTTCCAGAAAAATTGCACTTTCCCATCTGACAGCTGATCAAGGGATCTCCTGCTGCTGTCAGCATGAAGAAGTGTCTAAACACAGGGATGGAAGTTTAAACATTTTCTCATTATCACAGAATAAAAAAAATTAAAAAATAATAAAAAAATAAAGGCATTGAGACTCTCCGACCACCTGCTGTGCAAGTAATGAAGCGGTGTCACATGACCAGCCGGCGAGGACTTTTATCTCTGCCCCAATATCATTACTGAAGTGACACCTGTCACATGACCCGCATCAGGGCTTTCATCTGGGCTCCCCAAATGCAGTTCTGGCTTGTGAGGGGGATTTTCCTGGCGCTATTTTTTCCCCCTTTAAAGAGCATTGCCCACTTGCGCCATTACAGACAGGGGTTTGTAAGTATTAAAGCCCTCGGATTTTTTCATGGTGATATGTAATTTGGCCAACAAACTTGCTCTGGGCTGAAGTAAAACAGAGAATCTTGGCCTGGGAAAGAAGTTATTTCATTTACTTCAAGATGTTTTTAAAGCAAATATTTAAGCCTGCTGTTAAACTCTCTTTACATAAAAGAGGATGTTAAAGGATTTCTCCAAAATCTCAGATTTGTTTTTAATATTTTATTAGGTGGTGAGAAGAAACAGTTTGATGACCCTCAAGCACAATGATCTCCATTTACGTGCACTTCATAAACTCTCACCTGCTTTACCAAGGCATCCTACCCGTGCCAAGAGAGTCTTTTCTGGAAAAAAGGAAAGGTCAGTCCTGCACTTCTGTGCCAATGTCTGGGATTTTTTGTGAGGTCTTCAACAGCAAACACCTAGATTTGAGATGGGCCCACATATGTGATAGCAGTACTGAGCACTTACTCACAAGAAACCATTCAGTTACTACCTCAACACAGAACATCAAACATCCAGATGTGACAGGGGGTGACCACCCACACGAACCAGACATGAGCAGGTTGGAGATAAGAGAGTCTGAACTTCGGGGCTTTTTCCTGCTCCTCCTTTCCCACTCCACACTCAGCCATGCATGAAGTCTGGTACTTCTCTGACCCCTTCATAATCTGATTCAGCTCACTAAAGCAATGAAAAACTAACCCAGCAAAAGAGTCAATAGCTTTCCACCTGTTTAGTGAGTTAAATCGGTTCATCAAGGACTTAGAAAAGTGCCAGAGAGCAAAAGAGAGAAAGACTGTGAAGCTTGAAGCAGGGAGGGAAATGGGGAAGCAGGACTGCCTTTTTGGGTGGCACTAACTTGGTACATGAATTCAGATGTGTTTCTTGTTACCTACTCTTCCTGACTCGTTACAACACTACATCCATTTTTGCTGAGAGCCATTGCCCCTGAGATTGTGCAGGCCAGGGGATGGAAAATCTACTGAGATCAGTACTCCTGATATAAATAGTACTCCCATTAGTTTGGGAGAGGAGTAGTTCTGGGGCGATTTCTCTCTCTGATCTGGCATATTTAAGGCGTTGGGCCTCCAATGTTGATTTAATGAACAGAAGAGTGCTGGGTTGCAGCACATCCTTTTGCCAGGGTCTTCCTGGCTTTTCACCCCTCCAGATACAGAGCTAGAAGGTATCATTCAGCCCTTTGGCAATTTAGCGTAAGAGCTTTGGCCATTATGGGGTAGCAGCTATGTAAAAGAGCAAAGCCATTCTCTCTGCTGCTCCAGGGCAGAAGAAATTTACAACTGATGTTCTGGATAGACACCATGAGAAAAGTGATTCAGTTCCCATCATTAGATTCCTCGATGCCCATGCATAACAAATCCTTTCATTTAACATATCTTGAGCATTTAGTGGCTCCCAATTAGGAGCAGACATCCAGCGATAACCATCCCGTGGCAGGCATTAGAGATCCTGCTTCTTCACTGCGCTTAGTCCTTCCAGCCATCTCCGAGAGTGCAAATGGAATGCAGAACACCCCCTATCCCAAAAACATCATTTACAGTTGCTCTGAACATGCATGTGACCATGCAGCGTAACTCGGAAGTGGAGAGCTATCTCCTACCTATGCAGCCAGCTGTCCACTTTAGAAAAGCTTCTCATTTGTACCGGTTCTTAGAAGCTTTTGCAATGCAACAGCCAGTGCCAGCGTGCTTAAGAACTACTGTTTTTCTTCCAAAAATGTTCCAAATGCCCTTCTCTCCACAAATAAACCTGCAAGTGGGAAGCTGACAGAGAGATACATGCCTTAGTAGAACTCTATAGGCTACTCTAATCTGATCTTGCTTGTACTGCTGTGAGGTCACTGTAATATTATTCCAGATTCATTGCAGAGCAAATAAAAGGCAGAAGGTCCTGATATTGAGACAAACTTCTATTCAGTATTGCAAAGGGACGTCAGGCATTCACACTCACTTTGAGAATGTCTGGTGTTTGGGATATCTGGGTCCACGCAATCTAGAGGTGGAAAGGCTTTTGGGAGATAGTTTGCCTTTTCATCAAGGCAGAGAACTTTAAGGACTGTCACCTAACATAAGGAATACCTCTTGTCCTCTTAACTGAGCAGTGCCTGCATATAGTCTGTGCGCTCTTTTACGTAGCTAATCTATACGTTCCTGCAATTATGTCTATAGCAAGTGCAAAGGGGAACATAAACAGTTGTGCTGCTTCCTGCCCAGATCTGCAGTGTTTGGTTAGCAAACAATGGACTGGGATGGCACTGGAGATGTAGCTCCCTTACACTAAAATGTTGCCTTCCAGCTCTTTCTATGGCTGTCATCCATTTCTCTGGTGTTTCCCCATAGTTCCATGACTGGTTTTGTTCCAATGCCTCAATGCTCTGCATAAGTCTTGCTCAGAGAAGTTCTCCCAGTCATGCCAGTGACACTACTCAGATGAATAAGAAGTATTCAAGAAGGTTTGCATGCCTGCACCTTAATGATTTATCTTTGTCTTCCTTTTCTTCCCAGATCTGCTGTGAGGTTACACTGAGGCTTCTGGTTTCTGATGTCCCAGAGCTGAGAAAAAGTATCCCAGATAACTGAAGCCAAGCGGACTAGTACATGAACACAGTAAGATACTTGTTTTCCTGATTCTTCCAGGAAGAATTAAATGAGAAATTTCACAGTAACAGTAGTTGGGAAAGAGCTCTCTGATTTCCCCATGTATCCCGGTCAGCACTCACCTCAGATTAGCTTTCCTTCTCATAGTCTGTCAGCAGCCCTGAGATCAAGGAGATTAAAACACCCTAGTAACTCATTAATGAGCCAGGACTCTCTGCAACAGCTGGACCAAAAATGGCCCGTGATTGGCTGCATCTTAATTCTTTGCCATCTCCCCTCTGCTCATCAACACCTGTACACATTTGGGACCCAGTATAAGAAGACCCCTGAATTCAGCTCTAAGCAACCAGTCTGCAATGCACATGTCTAATGCTCTGCTGGTGTGGAACCAGTATGCTGGTAATCCTGTTAGTAATGGCAGAAGCTCCCTCTAGGAAATTATAACAAATAGTCTTAAACAATTCCTTTTGTTGACAACTTTATCCAAGAAACCATCTTCCCTGGAGACTTCACTCAACTTTTGACTAATCCTCTCCTTCCCTCAGGAGCTCTTTTGTTGAAGGAGATTGTAGGCAAACCCCAGGAATGACAGGTCTCTGTAAGCCTTGGATCAGCCTCTACATTCTTTCAATTGTCAGTCCCCATCTGTCCTGTTTGTACATCGATCTTCTGGTCCAGGGATCTCTCTATTAAGTGACACATGGCTGAGTTTATTCTGCAAGTCCAGTGTCCAGACTGTGCTGTTACATCTTCATTGCCAAGTCAATCTTTCTGACATTGCTTTCTGAAAAACAAAAGGCAGGACATCTGCACAATTTCATTCTCTTCTACTGAAAGGTGATTTTTAAAAATACTGCCCCCGACCAAACTCTGCCCTTGTTTTATACTCTCAAAGATTTTGCTTCATTTTGTCAACATCGAGAGTTATTTCAAAGGTCCTTGGTGTAATGGAGGGTAAAATCTGCCTGTGTTGCAAAGGAATTGTTAGGATAAAAATCCATGGCCTAAGTCCTGAATCAAAAGGAAAAATAAATCCTAATTCCAAATATTCTGCAGGGCTAGCGACTTTAGTTACTTTACTTGTTAACAGTTGGTTTAAAACAAGCTCTAATCTTCCTGTAGATTCAACTACACTTAGCTAGTACAGTAGCACATACATATGAGGAACTGCATTATTTATCTGCATTTTGAGAGGCAGCATGAGAACAGAAGCAGATTCCAATGATCCATATGTTCCTCCTCAGCAGGTAGAGAGAAAGAGGTGGAATAGGGTAGAAAATGGATGGAGTGTTGGCATGGAGTGTATATCACCCTGGGATAGATGCCTGGCACTATCTCTTCCCTTCCTGAAACCAGAAGGAGAACAAGGAGGAGACTGTGATCATGTTTTGTCCCTTGCTGTGTCGCTCAGGGCCCATGGATTCACGATTGAGCCTGGTATATTTAGTTTTTTGGGTTTGTCTATTTTTATAACTTAACTCAGGTTGCCCAGTGAAGGAAGGCTAGCCAGTTCCATTATGTTCCCAGGAAATTCCATTCTTTCATGTGCCGGTGTGAGGCTATTGTGCTTTAGATGCCTGTCTACCTCTGATTAGATTTGAAAAAGCATAGAGAACCCCCTGCTTTCCATTGGCAGCCTATTAAAATGACAAAAAAAATTACTATTTCATTTATAACCTTGCTTGCATGTCTGAATCCAGATGCCTTTTTTAAAAACAGGATTAATAATATGAACACCATCACTTATAGAATGTTTTCCTGTAATGAAGTGCAGAAGAAAACTTGAGTTGACATTTAAGCTCATTTAGTATGTGTTGTAAGCAGCTTAAAAAAAGGACACAATTGCTTTGACGCCAGGTTAATATACAAAAAAAAAGAAAATGTTTAAGAGTATTTTCATGGTTTCACTATTTTAAATTACGCATTTGTGAAATACTCTCAAAATCAGTTAAAACTGGCCAAATCCAAGTTCATTGAACACTGAAGCATGAGTGCCCTCCTCAAGTGAGTTGTCCCAGAAGCCTTAGTGGAACTGACAACCAGCTTTTTTGGCAGGATTAGTTCCTCTCTGATCACAGACAGGGAACAGCTGCCCTGTCTGCACTTAGCTGAGTAGGTGAGCAGGGAATGTATTCAGGCTGCCTCCAAAACCCAATCTGGCCACAGGGCTGGCAGTGTCAGGTCCTTCTCGAAAGGACTCGAGGCTGTCCTGTCTGCCTGCTGTTGTCTACATGATGAGGACAGATGGGGTAGAGAAAGGCTGTGAGACCAAGTGCTGAGTGCTGGGACCTGATCCTGTAGCAGGTACGTGCCATCTACATGCATTTGAAAGCACAGACGGGTAGCTAAGGTTTGCCCTGCTATCACAGCTACGTTGCCTCTTAGCTTGGCAGACAATAAGACAGTCAAACTAATTTGGCCTCAAGATCAGTTTCCAGGTCTGCCCTGCAAGCACAGACCTAGCCAGTGTCACTGACTGGACACATGCTGTTAACGAATGCACAAAGTAAACAAAGAGACAGGATATAATAAAAGGGTATTTTCTGGTAATTTCTTTCAATAACAGTGATTTTAAGTGATCTTTTGGTCCTCTGTAACAAAAAGGAGATGAAAAATGTTGATGCTGAAGCATCATTTTGAGGTGTGTCATATTAAAATACTGATTAATTAAAACCAAGGATGTTACGAGCTAAGGAGATTTTGCCAAGCTCTGCTCTGGTTCCATTGCGCATGAAACCAAAACAAGTAAGCTATAAAACGTGAACTCAATAGACAAGGACAAAGGCAAACAAAGCAATTTGGTCAGTTTAAGCAATGGGGAAAATGAAGAAATACTTTGACTGGGGAGGCATCAGAGGAAAGGGCACTGGTCTGAGACTTGGGAATATGACAAAACAAACCCAAACCTCCCATGATACCACTGAGCATTGTGCATTGGGGGCCATTGGCTTGCTGATCTCTTCTCTCTGAATGTGAGACTTCCCACTTTGTCCTCAGCCTGGGATGTGGTCATCCAGCCCTGGGTATCAGTTCTGTTTTCCCACCTTCAATACACAAAGGAATTCGTGTGCTAAGGATGATGGCAGCAGCTTTGACAGTGGCAACTACGCGCTTACCCAAGAATTAGTCAATCATCCCTGCTTTCTACCAAAACTTGCCTGAACCTCCTGAGAAATGGCCTTTTCGGTAAGAACCAAACAGGTCACAGATTTCAGGTTACAGTCTTACTCCTGGAACTGTGAGCACTGATTGTCCTGTGGAAAAATCAGGTTAAAGAGAAAGCTGCAAAATGCTCCTTTTCCTTCACTGTGCTACTTTCCTAATGCTCTCCTGTGACATTAACCACAATATAAACTAATTCAGGATCCTATTTCTCACAGCTCTGTTCCTTCTGATTCTTTTTGGAAAATGATTTCTTTAATCTAGGCACCCTTCTCTAGAAATCTCATCTACAGTTTCTTTTCTTTTTTCTTTTTCTTTTTCTTGGAGCAACCAGCAAAACATTATTTGGTAGAACAGTGGTGGGAATGCAACCCACTAATCAAAAGGATTCAAATGGATCTATGCACTGCCAAGCTCTCTCCTTCCCACCCAGCGGAGGGGGAAAAAAAGAAAAAGAAAAAAGAGATAGAGCGAAGGCACGGAGCTTCTCTCCTTCAGCAATCTCACAAATGCAAAACCTTCCACTCCAGTGACTCCTCATTAACTTACCAAATCTGACAGTCTAATTATCGTAGCTGCTTCACGCTTAGAATAAATAAATACTAAAGTGGGTGTTTAAAGAAATTGAGCAGTGAAATTCAGTCATCTAGACAGTCAATAGAGTTTATTTTAAATTTTTATATTCTTATGTATTTATATCATTTTAGGAAAGATAATGAGATAGTTGTCTTTCAGGCTAATTGAGTTCCTAGGCTTATGGTTGCTTGCTGTCACAATCTCAAACTTAGCTTTAACTTTTGTGCCTTAGAAATCTGATAACTACATCCCCATTTGCTCTTTTCTACTGATAACTGGGTGAAGGCAGAAGTGCACCTGAGGATGGCAAACGACTACATGGGAGTTCCAGTCCGGATGTCTTTCACAGCAAACAAGACAACTAAATCTTCTAAGATTTGCATTTAAGAGTGTTAAAGGGAAAGTGGAAGTTAAAGAAACCTCAGATATAACTTGCAATTAGACAAAATACAGAAAAATGTCTGCTAACCTCTGATGCAATAGCATCTGCCTCCATGAAGGGTATTAACAGCATTCCCCCCAAGAGCGGTTTATCTCCCTGAACAATAAGACCTTTATAGAAATTCTCTGGCCCGAGATCAATGGGAGTCAGAGCATTTGATCCATGTCTGCAGGACTTTGTTTCCCCAAGTCATGTGGGCCAAACTTTGTGCCGGTTGTGCTTTTGCAAGAGCATGAGCTGGGGAGTGAGCAAAGGAAACCTTCCTTCTTTTCCCATCTTCCCCTTCACCCTGTGCTCCTAAACAGGGCGCAGCACCTGCCAACATGATGTCTGCTCCAGGCCAGTGTCTGCGGGAAGAGCTTAAGCAGGGCAACATCTCCAGAGGCCCGTGCCCTTGGCACGCATCTGCTGTGATGTTGCAATGGCTCTTTCCTACAGTGGTGGCGTAATGACATAATACAAAACCTCAGTGTCCTGTCAGTATTTACGCAAGCTGACCTTTCACCACTGTGAAGATCAGGCCAGGTGAAGTGAGGGGTGTTTTTCCTGAGTTAAGTGAAGATTTGCTTTATCACCTCACAGAAAAGACTGCTTCCGGTTCAGTGACAGCTGATTTGCTGCTCAACAGCAGCTTTGGTTTATACTCTTATTAAGACACATTATAAATCAGATTCATACACCTGGTGGGAACTTCACTTTCTAGGTGTCTGTATCTGATTTGCAGTGAAGGATATCCATTTGCTGTATATAGAGGTGGCAAAGCACAGAGGTAAAAAAATGTGACTATATAAACCTTTTAGCTATGTAGGAGAACCTAGGGAAAGCAGCCAACCCAAACAAGATGTCCATGAAAGCCAGCTCTTCTTTATATGTGCCCTGTGATAACATCTACCAGCGCTAGCTAATCCCAACAGTAATGGTATTTTTGGTAGACAATGGCTTGCAGCCTTAACCTCCTCATTGCCTATGCTTGCTTTGCATTAGTTTAGATGCAACAGGCATTAAACTGACAGTGCTCTGTCAACATCAAGCCTCCCTCCTCCTCCTTGTCTCTGAAAAGCTGCATAGCGGGCTGTCTTAGGAGAAATGGCACAGTGTCATCACCGCCTGGCACACTGTTTTTGAATTGCGGGGGGGGAGGTAACAACCAGAGACCAACCGTACACAAAAGGAGCATGTCCCTCCTAGTCAAAGCCAGGATCACATCCATGTAGGACACAATTCTCCTCATGGAGCACAAATTGCACTTGATGACTAACTGCTGTGCCGATGGTATGCCCAGAGTTGAATGTCTCCTGAACTGTGAGAAAGGTCTATACTGAGCCTGGACATCAGTCTGGTGAGGACGGGATCTGAGGTGCCAGCTCAGGCCTCCCTGGCCTGTGTGCCTGGGTTGTTTGGCCAGAGCTCTTCTTGCAATATGTTTTCTTGGGAGCACACTGGTACTAACTCCAAATCCCACTGCTCACCCTCCCTGCTTGCATGCCTGCTCTAAAGCATTCAAGGGCAAAAGAGAGGGAAAATAAACTAAACCTATAACTAAGAATAATAAGCTGCAATTGTTACTGTGTCTGACCTGTCTGACAGCAGAGTGAGATACCTTCTCAGAAGGCCCTTTGCACTTCAGGACTGACACTGAGTTGAGAGCACAGCTTATGCTTTCTTGATTCAAGGATCTCATCTTTCTTCCAGGAGTGATTAATTGGACAGAAAACATTCTGCTTTAGCAGGTGGCAAAGGGTTAGACTAAAGTTTTATAAGAGCTGCTGCAGTGCAGGGCTGCACTGCACAAAGATAATTGTCTCAGGATTGGCTTAGGCCAGAAAAAGGACAGCAAATGCTCCAGTTTTACGAAAGGTCATCACTGCTACCCCTTAGGCTACTAGCCACAGTGGAAGGAAACTAGAGAATCCCATGCTCCTCTCCTTCATCGCCAAATCCAGAGGTGCTGGTGGTGTGTATAGAGTTAAGGCCACCAAGACGATGAGTGGGGTTTGAACATGGGCCTTAGCTGCGCCTGCTAGTGCTAGAGGCACAGGAGCGAGCAGCTGTAGGAGAGGCCATCTGTGGACCAGCCCCCCTCAGGGACAGAGTCTTCCTCTCCTACAGTGTGGGCTACTCTTTTTTCCTAGCACTTTGCATCCAGATGAGCATAAGCGACAGCAACCTGTTCCCTCTGCAGGAGCTGACCATCAAGAAGCAAAGAGCCCCTTGTTCCCTTTCCCCCTCCCCAGGGGCAGCAGCCAGCCTCTAGCCATTAGCATTGCCCTCAGTAATCAGAAACATACTTTTGGAGGGGTACTTATCTTTGAAACACTGATTTTTCCAATTATTTTTTCCCAGGAATTGGCCTTTGAAAAACACCCTCTGGCTTCCAGCTTGTCATAGCAACTTATAAAAAGGACAGTTATGGCTACAATTGTCTCATAAAAATAGAAAATAATTTCTTATGGGAATCTTCTATTTTTTTAAATGTTGTTTCCCACTTACTCTCTCACACACCTTGGCATCAACCCCCTCCTCCTTTCACCTTTCATCTTCAGCTCATTCTTTGCCCTTCTGCTTTAACTTTCTCCTTCAGAGGATGGGGACCAATAGCCAGCATCCTCCAGAACAAAGTGGGAACAGAATGTATTTAAAATTTGCACTGTGTTATCATAGCAACCAGAATTTTAAAATGATAGTTAAATTCCAAAGTAGTGTGATGCCAATACGACACAAGAGAACAAATGTCTTACATGATTATGGCAATAGGGATGGCTACATGGGAAATTATTCAGAATTGCCTAATTTTTACAGGCTTAATGAGTCACTCATGAATATGGTCTTGCATGATCATCCTGTACTTGTTTCAGCCCTGTGCACTTTGATTCTGTTCCCAACACATTGGTTGCTATGATAACGCCATGCATTTTCCTGTCCACAAGGTACTTCTCACTGCAATATGGGGGATAATAAATATGGGATGGTGCATAAACCCAGGTGAAATGAATCTATCCCCTCTCTGGCAGCGTGTCGGAGAGATTGACACATTATGCCAATCTGTTTTCTCATTCCTTCTATTTCTCCTCACTCTCTCCCTTTCTCTCACACAGTCTGTCTCTGTACCTGTTTTTTTCCACTCTCTCTCTCTCTCTCTCTCGGCACTGACACTTTCATCTTCTCCCTTGGGGATTGGAGATGTCACTGCGGGAAGTGCTTGTCCGCCTCTCCGGCAGCAGCAGAGCCCTGTGGCTTTGACAAACCTCATTTAATTGGGAGGAAGCCAGGAGGGTTTGAAAGAACTGAAACATCCACGAAACTCCTTTTATCAGGCATAATTTAAACTCTGCATGGAAAAAACCCTATATGTATAAAGAAAAGTCAACTTCCCTCCTGCTGTGCGTGCTCCCCTCCTCCCCCCCCGGCACAGGCAGGCTCCTGCGAGATTCCATCTTTTCATTTTTCTAAAAGTGTCAAAGTAGATTTGTGCTCTGTGGCTGGGTGAACAGAAAAGGAATGCAGATGTCTCTTGCTCATGCACATACACACACAGAGCACCTTCTGAAGGGCGGCAGTTTGGAAGAGATGCTGGATGGCTGCTAGTTCACTTGGGATGTGTCGCAGGAGCCAGAAATTAAGTTTTCAAATAGCTTGACAACACAGTCCAAGGCGGCTTCTTCTTAATTACCCCTATCTTAAAAAAACCCACCAAACTAACTAGTGTAGCGGGTGACCAGGAGGCAACGGGGAACGCGAGGGCTCTCTGGCCTGTTGCCCAATAGGAGGGAGCTTTTCCTAGTGAGGAACAGACCCTGTAGCTTGAGAGACCCTGTATTTATTGTCAGCTCAGGGCAGGAAAGGCAGATCTGTGTGTATGCAGCTGTGTGCTTAAGAGAAGGGAGCAAGGGAAGAAGAAAATAAAGCAGGTAAAACTGAGGGAGAACTGGTGCGACAGGGTACAAGGAACAGCTGTTGTCTCTGAACATCAAAAGGGAGCAGGAGGAGCGGTCCAAGGGAATTGGGGCTAGCACATCATGCTGAGCAGCTGGGAATTCAGGACATCAGGAGGGACCAGCACGTGAGTTACACTGAATACAGTGTGAGCCAGCTCGAGGGAAAGCTCCGGGCCCCTGGGGTTACAGAATAGGGGAGAAACGACCTGTCAAAGCATATGCACCTCCACTTTGTAAATGTACCATGGCGGCAGCCCATCCAGGTCCCCTTCTAGTATTAACACTGTGGCCAAGTGGAAGAAAACAGAAAAACAAGCTGTCAAATTTGCAATGGGATGTAAACTTTGCAGCATACGGGAGTGGGGAGGGAGGGCAGGCAGAAAAGAGAGAGACGTCCGGGTGAATGGCAGAGACTTTCAAAGTACAGAAGAAACTCATAATAAATAGCATGTGAAGTAGCTCTTTCTTGGTGAGATGAAACCGAGAGTTAACTTACCAGCAGGAATCAGATAGAGCTGAGGAGGCAGAGGGCTGAAGAAGCCATGAAGAAGCACATCTTGCACAGAGATCTGGCCTTGAGGGAAGGCTGTAAGCGTTCTGGAGGCCAAATCCTCTGCTGCTGGCACCTTGCTCAGCCTAGGAAAACAGGAGAAAAAATAGTGTAGGAGATGACCACAAGCCAGAAAGCTGGAAGCAGAACTTGACCCAGCCCGTCTAAGCGCTTGAGGCAGAGACAGTGGAGGGACACAGGGGAGCTGGATAAACCCACCCCAGCTACACAGCTTTCCAGGACATTTGCTTTTCCATGTGAGTTTGATTATGTTGGAATATATGCATCCAGGATCTCAGCTCAAACTCATGTTTTCAGAGGAATTTTGAAAATAAATTGTTATTTTGTAAAAAGAAGGTTGTAAGTAAAAGGGAAAATGCTGCCGGGGAGACTATATTTTACATGTTGTAACTGGAATATCAGAGGTTGGTGTTACCAGTTTACAGTGACAGTGCAAGTGCACAAAATGACCTGACTGGCCCACTGAGCAGACCAGAGGTCAAAACTAAAAAAACTAAAGAAAATACAATTTCCCCTTTTCCTGCCCTAATACCAGTAGTGCAGCTGGTTGTAAAATATGTTGGGGATTCACGGAGATGAATCTGTTTCTCAGGATGAGTGCTTAAAATAGATGTAATACACACATGCTCCATGCCCAGCAAATACCAGTGCCAAGTGGCTGCGTTCTAGAAGAGCACACAGCTGGGGACAAGGAAGTGGAAAAGAGAAAACAAACCAACAGGGAAACAAATAAAAACAGTAATTTAGTTTTACAGCTTTTACTTTGTTTGTTTGTTCTGATCATGTTTCAGCATCAGGAGGCCCATCGGAGCATGGCCTGTTGTGCTTCCTCCCTCACCCCCGCTGGTGCTTCCCCTCCAAGTGACATCAGACGCTGGGATCCCCCTGCCCTCCCCCTCCCTACACAGGACATTTGACATGCTGACATTTTTGTTTTGAGGAGATAAAATGTAAAAAAAAGAAGGGAAAAACCAGAAAGAGACAGAGAGATCCTGAGAAACAGGTTTATAAAAGGTATCTGGCCTCACTGTGGTAGGTAACTGCTGAATTCTCACCTCCAGCAAAACAGTTCGAGCCCCTGCTGCCTTGGGGAGCAGGGACGGGACAGGGAGCCAAAGCATCCAGCCTGAGGCTGCTTGCTAGAGCTGCACCACAGGCTGCCCCTGCTATGGCAGGGTCTTATTGGAGACCCTCTGCTTCCTCAGTCCCTGCTGCTGCAGGCTCCCACACTGGGCAGCAACATGGTTCAGCGCTTCCCACCGTGGCTCAGGCTTCCTGGTGGTGGCTGAGCTCTGCACAGAGCTCCCCTTTGATTTCTTAATTGGCCATGGAGAGTCATGGCTGAACGGTCTGTATGAAGCAGCTCTTTCCTTCTCAAGAGCCGAGCATGCCAAGGCAGCATTCGGCCATAACGGTGTAAGAACTCTGTAATGCAGAGTTGGAGCTGGCCCACATGCTGCCCAGAGCTCTACCGGAGAGGCACTGGGCCAGCCCGTCAGTGTGGGGCTGTAATGGGGCCTGTCAAGGGATTATGGCCAAAAAGCAAAAGTGCAATACAGCAGAGTTGCACGGAATATAGTTATTTCTTTGTTCAGGCTGAGAGAGGATTTGTTCCGTTCCAGGACCTGTGTTAGCAGGGTTTGGGACGTGCTGAGCTTTGTGTGTTTCTGAAGATGTGCGTGACAAAGGCTGGCATTTCAGCAACCTGTGCTTTGCTGAAAACTTCAGCATGTCTGTTCAGCCATTCAGAACAGCATCTGGGAAACCCAGCTCTGAAGGGCAGCATGCTTCCCTCCCAGCAGGGCTGGATCCCAAGCAATGAGCTGAACAGATAATAGACGGCAGCGATGAAAAATGTGGTTACGTCCTCAAAGAATATTTGATTCTTGACCTGTGCGTGAACACAATCCTGAGGACAAATCCTATCTAGTCTTTTCCTACATATCTATAAAGCTTGTTGTGTGCCCCAAAATCAGTATTGGGGGGGGGGGATTTGATTTTAATGACTCTCTGAGCTAGGTTAGGGCACTTTGCCTGATTATAAATTTCTTTCATTGATACATATATGCATTATGTATATGTGTGTGTGTACATATATATGCTTGAAAAATACTCCCTTCTCTTAGCACACTCGGGAGTGATTGGGTGGTGTTGGTGTGCCTGGTCAAGCCGACGTATGTAACCATGGCCCTAGTCTCATAGCTTTTGGCCACTGAAGGATGTGATTTTTTCCCCTCCTAACTAATCACAAGATTATTTCATTGTCTCATGAAAATGCTGTCCTAGCATGTGTTCCTTACCACTGTTGAGCAACATTCCTACAGTTTATTTCCAGAAATGAAAATCGGGACAGTGTAAAGTCTGTCTTCAGTCTGGGAAGGAGGGCCTGGGAAAGTACGACTTTCTGAATCGAACTGTGCTCCGCAAAAAGCTGCTCATAATGTCGTTGTATCACTGCTTATCTGAGAACAATCACTACTCCTCTGAGAATAATAAACCCACTATGTGCCTACCTCTACTGCGATCTCTCAAAATCAGCTGCTTAACTGACGTTAGATCTGCTTGTTACTACAGAGCCACCCCGCTCTTCCTGAGCTTGCCAAAAGAGCTCATTTCAAGTTAAATGATTGCATAAAGAAACAAATAAACCCAGAGGCGATTTTTGACATTGCCGTTATAGGTAGCTTACCTGTCACAGATGACTCAGAGTGTCTGAGGTCTCCTGGAAGCAACCAGTTCTAGAAAGTGTAATATTCAATCACAGGATTAAATGAAAATCAAGCCAAAACCCATTCTTTGAGCCCTTACAAGAACGTGTGCTCAGAATTTCAAAGGGCCCTATAGAATCTGTCATCTTAGTATTTATAAATATACATTATTCCTATAGGACTTGAGTACCAGCATTGATGTTAATAAGGCTGTTCCAGTTCTGTAACCCTTTCCTTTCATACATCTGTGAATATAGGCCTTGGGCCTCCTTCTGTTACAGTGCGAGTCTTAGCTTTGACTTCAGTAAAAGCAGTATCAGTCCCTAAAGCCTTCACAAGAAGGAAGCAGAAAGAGGTTTGCAGGCCTGAATCCCCAGCAATTGTCTTGGCTTACCAAGGGGCTGCCGAGCTTCGTGTATTGCCCTGTGGGCACATGGGGCTTTTCTGCATGGATCTGGAAGAATGACGGGGGACGGAGCAAAAGCACTTGGGTCCCACTCTCTTCTTGCCCACTGCTCTTGCTGTCAATCCCTCACTAAGTTTGTTTATCAAGTTAACCATTTTCATGCAGGCTTTGTGCTTACCGATTCAAACATCTCTACCAGACTGGAACTTTGCAGAGTTTGCAGTTTTGGGAAGGCTGTGGTGTTGTTGCCATTTTTCAAGGACACATTTCTAAACATTGTGAAAAATGTAGAGGAATACATTCCTCAAATTTTTTCTTACAAAGCATGAATTTTCTCAGGCTTAGATATGAATGAATGGCTTAAGCCTGGAAGATTTCCCCGTAGAGCTAATCAACATTTTCTTGCATCAGAAAGGCTCTAATTTCTACATTTTCCTCAGCACCATTTCTGACAGCAGAGACAAACAGTGCCCTAGCCATGGAAAGGAGAGCAGGAAGGGTGGTGTAGACCCCTCTTCCAGCCCAGCCTGGACACGCATTCCCTGTGGCAGCAAGACCACCAGGAGGCAAGCGCCACTGGTCTGTTGCCAGTAGACTTGGAGCTCAACTGGGGCTTATGCTGCACCATCCGAGAGCATCTGCCCTCCCTTCCTGCCTGGAAGCACCAGCCACATCATTCAGGGACAGAAGCTGCCGGCTGCAGGTAAAGCAGGAGTCCCCTCTGCCTTCACTTGCGTGGCCATTCCCAGAGTGCCAGGCCCAGGGCCTCGGTCACTCAGTGTCTGACTTGACGCACAGACAATTTCAAAAAGTGCAAATGACTGAACTTTCAGCACTTAACCTTTCCAATGACAATCTTTCACCATTAAGCCAGTCAAGCAGGTTGTTAAACCTGTCTGTCATAGAGTAAGTAACAGTTCACAATTGAAGTGTTCTACACCCAAACACTAAGGTAATTGCTAAAGCAGTAAATGGCAATATAACCTGGGACCATTTAGGTGCCAGAGCACTGGAATTATCGCCAATATATGGAAGTTACATATTAGTATCTTGAATAGCCCCTTCCCAAATCAGTCACCAAGATTAACTCTGGCAGAACATTCCTCTTGGATCGCTAATAACATTTTCTCTGGATCCTCTTTCCTTCATTTTGTGCCCTCGACTGTAATAAAAGTGTAGAAATAAGTTGCCCATACTGAGTAGAGATGTAAAGTTTCCAGGCAGAATAGAAGAAAAACAATTTAAAAAATGGTTTGGAAAGGCATAAGATTTTTTTGTATGAGGTAGAAATTTTTACCTCTTCACAGAGCTGGCCAAAAACTTTCAGATGCTGTAACTTTCTGCCAGAAAATTTTGATTTGTGAGATGGAAACATTCCATGACAATATATAAATTTCCTTTAATATTTAATAAAAATGTCAAGATGACTTAAATATTGTACTTTAACTGTACTGAAATCTTTTAGCATTAATATTCTTTAATGAGTTTAACATAAAAGTTAAAAAATGCACATTCAGCTGATAACAGCAGGGCAAAATGTTTCAATGATATCTAAGTGAAATGTCACTTTGTTTTTGTGGAGTGCATTTTCAGGATTAACATTCCAAAGAGGAAACAGGATTTTCTTTACATTACCGATAGAAATATCAGCTTGCCTACTGGGAACTGGGAGGAATACCTGAATTATAGTCTTCATTGTCTCAAGCAAGCGTCTTAAATTTATCATTTATATAACATGGAGATTAATAATATCTACAAGGGGTAGTGTGAGAGCCAGGGAGCCAACTACTGCTGTCCCTGTCCAAACACATCTCTCAGTGGAGAATTCTGCTTGAGTGAGGACTGCCAAACTTGCCACTTTGAGTATACAGAGCTTTGATTATAAATGGAAGATATGGGTAAGAAAACAGTGTGTCTCTGCTCAAGGATTTAATGCAGTTAACTAATCCACTTTAAATCAGTTCAGATTAATCTCTTGACTGACCCCATATAGACAAACCCTTAGAGAATGCTGAGGCCCCATTGTGTCGAGCAGGGTAAGAACAGAGCAGCAAATATTTTCCCTACTGTAAGATTAAGTCCAATCTAAAATTGTAAAACAACGTAAACAGCTACTCCTTAAAGGTAAGAGATAAAGAATATTTGGATATCATTCCAAAAAGTGGATGAACTACTGATTTAATCATCTTACAATGACAATATAGACATGAAATGATGAGATTGTGTAGGGCTGATTGACTTTTTTAACAATGTAAGTAGATCTGAAAGGTAGCACTTGGGTTTGTTATTTTCTGTATACAAGGCAGTGTGTGCTAATGAGGAAATACCTTCCTATATGAAAACCCAGGTGGAAGTGGCTAATGAACTGATAATGAGGCAAGCAAGCCAGAGGACAAAAGTTAAACTTTCCTAATTGATGAAGAAAGAGAAAGAGGATGCCAAGTGCTGCTGGGTGAAGGTGCTGGAGTTGCAGGCTCACAGAGAAAATTTCTCTCATTAGTGAAATCTCTGCGGCTGCAGGACAGAAGCAGAGCTCTGTCTGTGTGGCAGGCTGGAAACTGCAGTCTGTGCCCAGTGCCAGACAGATAGGAAGTTTCCCTACAGCCTGGCCAGCATATATTGCACATTAGTTACAGTGCTGCTCTTCCCTTTGGGATCAAAGCCACATGCAGTTTATTATGACAATAAAAATTTCATCGTTTTAGAATTCAGTTTCCAACCATCCCATTTGTTAAATGAAGCATCAGCATAAAAAGTGAGATTTAAAAAAAATGGGGGAAATAAAAGCACTCGGACTGCAGACTTCATCTGCATTCTCAAAAATGTCATTTGGTTTGCGTTTCAGAGCCCGCTGCTTGTTGCCTCCATCTGCTGGTGACACTTTGGAAACGCAACAGATACCAAAAAACTGTACTCGGGAGCAGAAGTTGACTCTGGAAAGCTGCTAAACCTCGTTCAGCATAGCAAAGCCTGCAGATATATGAAAAAACAGGCTTAATTTAAAAGCAATTTCTGCATCTGAAAAAGCCCACTGTAAAACCCGTGTCTGTTAGGTGAGATGATACTACCTGCCATAGGAAACTTCATTAGTCAGCCTGTGTGATAAATCAAGGAGTAAAGCTCACGCACAGTGAGTTCATCACGTTATAAACAAATAAGCACTGTTCCCGACTCTTTGGAATCCAAATGTCAGAAAAAGGAGACAAAACCCAACTCGGTACATTGGGCGCTCCAGTATTCCCAGTTTGGCAAAAGCACTAGCTTAATGTCATGGGCGGTGAGTCCTAATCCTTTCCTGCCCTTGACCCCTGCTGTCTAGATTCAAACTTGTAACCATTAATGGGGCTGGATCAAAACACTGGCCTTCTGGTGTCACCAATGGTGTTTAGAGGGGATTTAAACTCCCTGCTTTTCAGCGCAGTGAAATGAACACAGCAGTAGATTAATGCAAGGATTTGAGCTCACACAGCATGAGAGCTTTCAAAAATAGTGTTAACAGAGCTACAACTGCCTCTTTCAGGGGAAGCAAAATGAGGGGAACAGAACAAATGAACAAACACACGGCAAAGCCTTGTCGCTATGGGCAGGGCTCCTAAGCCTGGGGAGCCAGGGAGAGGGCCAGTGAGTGCGCTGAAACATGGGGCAGGAGCTCTTGCAACCCTTCATGTTCTGCAGGAACTGGTTCTCAAGCTGGGGATGGGATAAAACCATGCTTTCAGGCCCCACGGCTGCTGTAAGGCTGGCCATGGAAAAGTTGCTCACCCATCCTTCCTGTTCACCTGGGGCCAGGCACAGGTTGAGATTTTGGCAAACTGTAGGCAATGGGCATGAGGCCCAATTCTGAACTTCTTTGTGCAAGAAGGCACAGGGGCATCGGGTGGTCAAATACTCCTTTGCACGTTTCGTCCCTTGCCAGTTGCTCATAGAGGGGGCAGGGGAGCTGCTCTTCCTCCAGCTGCCCTGTGTGTGCCTGGCTCACAGACCCTACAGCCCACGCTGTATCTCCTCTTCAGACTCTGCAGCAGGATGTGCTCGAGCCCACAGTAGTGACAGGAAAACATCTAAAGGTTTCCAGCTTTCATTTCAAAGATTCTTACTAACCCACCTGGCCTAGGAACCCTTCCAGTAACAACCTCAGTCTGGGGCTGAGCCTACACTGCTGAATCCAGTGGGAGTTTTGCCATCAACTTCAATGAGAATAGGATCACACCTCAGTGCTTTGTTTTGCCCGTGTTCGTTCCTTGCCTCGGGCAGGAACCTGTTTGTTTGTTTGCTGCCTGTGCTCACTGCGAACATCAATAGGACTAGCTATAAAGCATTCAAGACATCAGATTTGAGGAAGTGCTCCAAAGTTTTTTTGCTTATCTGAACCATCCCAGGCACTCAGATTCCCACAACTGGGCTGGAAATAACCTCAAGAGAAAAGGTTTTCTCAGGCAGACTCCACAGCTTCCAGTCCGGTTGAGTGTGTCCTGGGGGGGGAAACAGCACTTGTGCTTCAGGGAAGACAGGGGAAGTGCACAAGAGCATGTGAATGGCAAATAGCTTTAAACAAAGAGACTAATTTGCCTTCTTACCAGCAGCCCCATCAAAAACTGACTTCATTTAGTTCATGACTAGGGCAAATAGTCCAACCTTATATGACTAACCTTCTTCTATCCAGGCTGGTTTGTATAATCCAGGTGTGAGCCAAGTGCTTGGTTCCAGTAAGTGGCTGGAGCAGGTCGGAGCCCCTTAGGCAGGCTCTGAGGAGGGGAAAGGGATGCTGCCTCTCCAACTGGCACAGCTATTGCCCCAAACACTGGCTCAGCACCCCTCTCCCATGTGTTTGCTAGCATGGTGGGATGCCCCCACAGGAAGGTGTCCTCTAACTCCTGCATTTCTGTCTGCTCCAGCCACAAAAGACACCAGCGTCACAGGATCACAGCACAGCACAGGTCAATTCTGCCCCATCGGAGTCCATTAGGGAGACTTTCTGTCAAGCCTGAAAGCAACTCAGACTTGAAAACTGCTTATGATGACTAGACTTGTCTTTACTGGAGCTATTTCCATGCTGCCTAGGTGCCTGTCCTTTCCCTCCCGGCCCCGCCACTGGCACGCTCCACAGCAGCAGAGGATGGCACTGCTCAGACAAAATAGAGCTAAGTGGGAGTCACAGCTCAGGACAGTTCTGGGCACTCACACATGCTCTGTTGTCTGTACTAGTGTCTGCTAGCATAGCTTTAATGCTTGCACTTTTAGATTCTCCCTCTACATAGTGTAGGCATACCTAATCATCATTACTGAGAGTTTTTGGCCTTGTATGAGCAGATGACTGGCATAAAAAAATTCCTTGTGATCAGTTTGTCCCACACACGAGCATTTCTTTCCTCCCAGACTACCCTTCCCAACTTGTAGACTACCCAGCCAAACCTTCAACAACTTAGAGAAGAAAGTGCTTCCTCCAGCTGTCTGCTCTGTGCTTGCTCCCTATCCAAATTAAACTTGCTGTGGACAGCGACACATTCCCATTTCACGCTGGTTTGATTAATGTGTCTCAGCTAATTGTGTGAAGGATTCCAGTCCTTTCGACTGTGAGACCAGGTTATTGTTCAGCCAGTCGCGGCTACCATGTGAAAATGGGGGCTGTTTAGTGTTCATGCACCAGAATCAAAGGAGGGGCATCTTGGACTGGGTCACAGAGCAACACCCACTTCTTTGAAAAGATGTTACTATGCTCTACTAAACCTGTAAACCTCTTGCTCAAAGCGCGTCTTCTCCCGCCTCCTCTCCCCCCCGCTCTTTTTTCCCCATTCCAGATAGACAGGCTTGCCCCACCACTCTCTTAGGGTATAAGTGAGAGAGAATGGCTAGATTGTAGATGGGTGGATTTCACATTCTAGGGTTTTTAATATTTCACTTTTATATTTCTCTTAGAGAATGATCCTGCTGAGAGGCTGAGAATCAGTGCTCATCATTTCCCCCTCACTGACACTTGAATATATTTTCCCAAGAGAAAACATTAAACAAAAAGAGAGAGAAAGAGAGAAAGGGGGAGAGAGAGAGGGAGAGGGAGAATGACTGAGCTAGCTTTTCAAAGCATAGTTCTCAACCTGCCCACATCAAAATAAGAGACAACTGGCCCTTTGAAGTCCAGGACACAGACTTCTCTACCAGCCCACGTGGAAATAAAAGAAGCCAGCTTTATAAATCACACAGATTTCTCACCTTGCCCACATCAAAATCAGGGACAGTGACCTTTAAAACTGAGGTTTAAAGGCCCTCAAACCAATCTCCATAAAAATGAGGAGAGTTCAGATAAACTGTGTCTCCAGGTACCTGTCAGCTTTTCCAGTCTAAACCAGGAGACATCAGTCCTTTGCACTGAGGAGTGGAGACTAACTACATTGTCAGCACTTGCAGCAATGAAATCTATCATATACCCAGCACTCAGTGAGGCAGCTTTGCCATGCATGTACCTTTGCTTGTATCCTAGGCCAATCCCAGTGGTGTTGTAGGTCCTACGCCACCACTATTGTTAGGTAGCTCGAGGGATTTAGTATCACTGAAACACAGGATTTTTCATAATGAGAATTATTGACCCAAAAATTAAATGGCTAGTGGCTCAGAGAAAAAGCTGGCATTCTTGTGAGTTAAATCCTACCTGGGTTATAGCTGGGGAGTTTGGAAAGTCCTAGCCAGGTGTCCTCAGTTGGGACTCCCAATACCTGTGCAAAAGAAGGAGAGTGAGAAGAGCAATAACATCTGTCTGTCAGTACCCTGCCCTGGTGTGGAGCTGGAGGAATTGGTCTCAACAGAGAGAAACTGTGGCCTTTACTGTAAACCAGCACAGGTTCACACTGCCCTGGCTGGTGCTGGATCTACCACTGTGCATAAAGGACACTGACATTTTAGCGCTTGATTTTATAGCAGAAAGGGTCCTGCTGAGATTGAATGTTGTTGCTGCTGGGAACATCAGTGAAGACATATGCTGCTTCCCTGCCAGGTGCCACTCCTGCACGTGTTTGCCAGCCCAGGGGTCACACTGTTCAGCCCCTTTCACTGTGGAAGGTGTCCTCCTGCACCAGAGCTGCTCTGGGGATTTACTCTGCCCACTTGCACTGGCAACAGCTGATACGCTCAGCAACAGCGCTGGCTTTGAGCTGTGATAGAAACCCCTGCCGTTCTGGGGTGACAAAGAAAAGCTGGCAGACAGGTCTACTGGCAGGTGCTAGAAAGCAGTCTAGTGGCTCATCCTGAAGGGTCCAGAGCTTCAGCAGTGTATTTGGCCTTTATTATGAATTGTGGGCTTCAGAAGTAGGTCAGTAAAGCCTCCTCCAACCTCATTTTAGTTGCTGAAATGTGTGAGATCAAGCATATCTGGATTTCTGTGCTGGTTGCAGTTGCAGATGTTTAGTGTTATTATTATTACTTACTGCATGCAAAGTGCCTTGTGCCTATTGATATGGATGAGTTGTGCTAAAGAGGTAAAGCCACATATTTAAGAAGAGTTCACAGCATGTGATATGGTATTATAAATCAGTACTGCTAACTCCAAGCATTCAAAGCTTATCATCCAGACAACCCCCCAAATTACCAGTTTTCCTTAAAAAATGGTGAAATTTTAACATGAAAAATGTCAGGGGTTTTTATTCACTTTCTCTTCTCCAACATTAGATTTGTCTCACATTAGTTATACTTTGCATATGATAGACAATTCCTTTTCCTTAAAATGAAAGCTGAGATCTATGATACAGGGAACTTGGCCTCAAAGAAACTTGTGATAAGATTGCAAGAAAACAGGCATCAGTAAAAAAATACAGTAAAGAAGAAAGAAATAAAAAGCCTGGCTGTTGCAGTTGTTATGCATCTGGTAGCTGATTGCTTTTCTCACTCACAGTTGGGAAATAGCTGTGAGGACAATTACAGCTACCTGGAGAAGACAGCCACAAGCAGGGACTGCATCTCACAGCTGGCACATATTAGTATGGTGGTCTGTGGGGGAAGCAAGCTAGGGTGGCTTGCTGTGGCCCATGTTTCCAAACTGCTTATGGACTCAGCCCTCCACAGCAAAGACCAAGGGGTAGGACCCTTGTCTCTGCTCACCTGTGAAAACAGTCTTGGAAGCTGCCGCAAATCAGTCTTGGAAGCTTGAAAGCTCCCCAAAGAGAAGGTGTCTTGCAGTGTTTAGCCATGTGAGGATGTTGGAAGGTGACTCGTACAAAGGGTAATTTGACAGCTCTGGATGGGGATCCATTCTTGACTGGTGTGTATATCATGTAAGGAGGGCAGGCCTACCCAAAGCAACTCCATTTGCACAGGAGAGAGTTGGAATCTGAACGTGAATCCAGAATTTGCTCTCTTTTGCTACCCTCCTAGCTTTCCAGGAAGCCACAGCAAAACCTCTAAAATATTCTGCATTGAAAATCCAGGTGTGTGTTCTGAGGTGCCATCTACCTGGGCCCTCATTCTTCAAGGTTTCTTGTGAGCCATCAGGCATCAGTCCTAAAGGCATCAGAGGGAGCTGGGGAAGTTCAGTACACAGTAACATCATACTCTTCCAGAGTCAGCTCAGCACTCTGCCTCTCTTTGGTGAAGAATTTAAGAAAACAGTTATTTGCGCATGCTTGTACTTTGCTACGTAAGGTTTTCAGCAAATGCTTGAATTTTGCTGAGTTGAGGTGTGAAAGCATTCAGAGCACCAATCACTGAATGCCATATGAAAACGGATTTATGTTTATCTTTTCTGAGTCTTTTGTTTACCAAAGATGCTATTTGGACCTATTTTTGAATTTCCAAGGTAATGGGGCAGGTGATTTTTCTTTTCTTCCCCCACCCCACCCCCCGCTCCCCCCCAGACCTTTAATGAGATTCCTTGCCAAATCAGACAATGAGTTTTATTTATTTAATTGAAATTAATTATACTCTGGGGATTGTTTATCTGTTGTGTATCCACCCTAAATCTAGCTGTTAAATTTCTGGTCCATGCCATCAGACAAAGCAAAACAGCTTCTCTATACTTGTTACTCTGCCATGCTTCCCCAAGCAGGCACATTTTACTATAGTGAAAGGTCTCAGTGCAGCTCAGTTCAGTCCACTTTGGAAGAGGCATAGTTTCAGCCAGAAACATATTTACAATGCTTGTATTTCAGCAAGGGCTTTAAGTTGGTATAAATCATTGTCTTTTCTCTCTGCCCTCTAACTTCTTGCTTCCCCTGTGATGAACCAGATGAAGGAATCAACCTAGCTGATTTTGCTTAGTTTTGTTGGGAAGTTATATTTTGTTTTTTGTAGAGAAGCCTTGTAGTCATTCATTTGGCACTTGTCATGTGTTCGGCTCAGCCACAGAAGCACGCTAGTGGCATGCTGCAGCCTAATCCAGCCCACATGAAGTCCTTCTTGGCACAATGTTAATCAATAAGATAGAGTTTTTGAATGCAAAACCTATGCCTGACCTCTTGAAATTTGAATGATGGATCTTAAGTTTGTCAGGTTTGCTTACTCTCTATGCCATGAGAGAACCGGAGACACTGCAGTTCGCGTTCACTCAGGCCATGCTTCCATAACCAGCGCTGCCAGCCTAAGTAGCTCCTTCCTCTTCGCCCCCTTCCCATTTGGTCCTGCTCCTGTGTCACCCCTTCATTAGTACTACCGGTCATTAGTGCTACTGTTTGTGCAGCCAGATGATGAACTGTGTAAATAAACTGTTCTCGTTTAGAGTAACCCAGGAAGAAACCCAAGTTATAGGTTCCCCAGTTCATGTAGCCCCACATATAAGTGAGGGGTGACACAGGAGCAGGAATGAGCAGCCAGGGATAGAGATGGGGGATGGAGACTGCTTAAGGTGGCACTTGCCTCTAGAAGAAATGTTGGTGAAATGACAGTCAGTCCATCCTTATGATTCAACAGGACAAACACATTTCACAAAATGGGGATTTTCCAGCTATATATCTATACTGTGTCTGAACCAACAGTCCTACATGGAGATCAGCATGCTGGGTGATATAGACTCATGCACACAAACGCAGACGGTCTCTAAACCAGTGCAGGGTGCCTCTATTATTAGTACATGAAAGGAACTGACTATTAGAAGACAGTAGGAATCCCTGTTCTGAACCTCACACTCGGCAAAACATCTCAAGTAAGGCACTGAAAGCCTCTAAGGAGCTTTGAAATCTTGGCCTAACACAGAGCCTCATTCCAGGCTGTATAATAACTTAAAACCTTCTGTGAAAGGCACTAATTATTTCATGGCTCTTAAAGCTTCCTCATGATTTTTAAATAAGTTTTTTTTGCCTTCTATACCACAAATCCTATTAATCACGGTATTAGTTATAATACCAGAGAAATGACGATAGGGCTATAACCCTCCAACTGCAAAACCACAGGAAATGTATCCAGAGATTTCAGAGCCATAAGTGGAAGGATACCCTTCATTCACACTCGGGGAAACTGGACCCTGCCCTGGCTTTGAACCCTGTTAATTGGCCAAGTATGGATTTTTTTTCTCAATAATTCTTTTTTTTCACTCCTAGGAAAGAGAAATTCAGCATTTATTTAAATGGACTGAACTCAAGTGTAAGAACTGGACCCACTTCTCTGTCTTTTTATCATATTCTAGCTAAAAGCAGAGAGGAAAACCCTACCAGGCAGGAGTGTTTCTGGATGAAGGGATTAAGAAGGAAAAACCTGACTTACACAGACTTGAGGCTATAAAGTCCTTTCTCACCGCTTTCCAAATTTCAGTTTTCAGTACTTTCTCCTTTGAAAATCCACGTTTGGGAAACACGCTATGTAGAAGAGTAAATCCCTGGGAGGACATGTGAAAAGGCAAACACCTACAGCAAAACCCAATAGGAATCTATAGGTTGACTTCCTGAAGAGTCAGTAACAGGGTCAGCAACGAGCAGTCAGGAACATACAGAATCCGCCAGTGCTGCTCACTGCCTCAATTCTACCAAGCTGCCCTAAGGACTTGGCTCTATGTTTTGGTTTCCCCAGCAGAAGAAACAGCTTAAGAGGCTCCTGAATACGTCTGCTCTCACTCACTGCTGCCTTTATAAAGTAATTTCACACTTTCCATTATGCCAAAGCAGTCTCTAGGGCTGCACCATAAACTGGATGATACAAAATGTTCCAAGTTAAAATGAAGAAGGATCTCTGAAAAACCTCAGGGTCTTAACCATTTTCAAGGTAGTTTAAGAGCAGTATTAGAGCTCCTTTGTGAGAATATGGTGTCTGTATCCTACAGTAAGTAAAGGATTTATCAAGAAGGAATAGAATTTGCAGTACCTGCACACCTTTTATGCCTTCTTCAATTTGATGTCACTTTAATTGGTTTTAAATTTTTGATGAGATGACAAACATCAAAGGAAAGTCAGGATTTACTCCTGTGTCTGTAAGAAAGTTGCCATATATGAAATGGGTTACAAAGTCTGCTATGAACTTGGCAGATTGGACCAAATTATTTCTGCTATTCACAGGACCTATGCTTAGGACTTCAAAATTAAGTAAGGGGCTGGAGCAACAGATTTTTTTTCTCTCCCATTTCAGGGTATATTTTAATCACCGCCCAGATCTTTGTCAGGAGTTCACAAGTACCAGAAATTCCTGCAAATATTGGCTGGCCCTGGATCATTTCAACAAATATACAGCCTGCACTCCTGCAAGAAACTCAAGGTATTAACTCATTCACGTACCTGACACATATAATATGATTGTTGGGATGGGCAAGGAAGAAAGGAAGAGAGAGAGTTGTTGGAATGGAAATTTAGAAATCCTGATTTGCAAATGCAGAAATCCTGATATAATCTGTAAACCATATGTATTTTGCAGCTCAAGTTTGAAAAGTACCAGTCTGATGTGTAGGTATTGTATACCCACCTCATGTCACCTAGTGAGAGAGTGTGTGTGTGTGTGAAGCAAGGCAGGACGTGGGATGCCTGTACATATGTAAATAAATACAGGCTTCAGTGAAGGCTGATACACCTCTACAGTATGGTGGTAGGCAGGACGTAGCATTATAAAAAACCCTACCGATTGTGGGAAGTCAGGAAGGTTTCCTTTGGGAAGGGCCATCTTACACATCCCTAGTCTTGCCGCACTGTTCTAAATACTTGCAGCTGGCCTTTGTTGCAAGTTGTATGTAGTATCATTAACCTCATCCAAGTCCTACAGACTGAAACACTTGAATTAAAAAGCTGACAAGTCAAATAGGACGGGAGCAGACTAGAGATTCATCACATTCACATCCCCCCAGGATTTTAGGAAAAAATAAAGCAGTCAGAGTTCCATACAAGTCTGTTCCCATCTCCTTTTTCTCATCAGCACCATCCACTAAAAAAACCCCCACTTTTCACCAGCCAGACAAGACAGGTGATATCATTGGAAAAGAAACCCACTAAGCACCATCTTTTTTTCCAGCACCAGACAATTTGTTTCAGGTCTCTTTCAATTTATCCTTTTACAAACCCATCTAAAAAAGATGGTTGTGGCAGAAGCCTGTGGAATACTAGGTTGTTTTCCATGAGAAAAAGGTGCAAAATTGGAGTGATAACAGTAGGAAAGATAAACAGGGAACGACTACACAGTCGTTGAAGGATACATTAGGCGCAGAAAGAACACAGAGGCACTAACCACTAGAGTGACTTTTTCCTTCAGAAGCAAGTAGCTCTTCACTGGAAAGCTGAAGGTAAGATTTCATAGCATAAAGAACTTGGTGACAACAGCAAGTTAAAGTATTTTTATGCCATCCCCTGCTCTGCACTTGTTGCAAAGCAAACCATCCAGCTTCAAAAAAAACCCAAACACCAAACCCTGCAAAAAATGCTTAATTTTACTAAGGTAGATTAGTAAATATAATGGCTTTAATGATGAGATAGTTGTGGTCAGAGTAGACTTACCTATTTGCAAGTATTTCCATCTCTTATTGTACGCTGCAAAACTCTGCTCATTTACTTTTTAATCTTTTTCCTCCAAACTTTTTATAGATTTCCTGTCTTTTCATTAAGCCCCATCCCAACTTTTCAGGTTTCAGTCTCAATCTTCTTTGGTTATAGCACATTTGAGTCCTTTAAGCGCAAATGTTGAAAACCCAGCTTTGTCTAACAGACTCTGAAAGTATTATTTTCACTTGCTGAGCAACAACTAGTAATCTCTTCTGGTCATCTGTACTGCTGTGTTACCCCTTGCACCTTGTTTTTGCAATACCGTAGATGCTTTTCCCACCTGGCTGTGGTCAGCTGAAAGCGTGACATGCAACTCATCTGTGGTATTCATTTTGGTTATCCTTGCGCATCAGGTGATGCCAAGCCTGTTTGCAGATCCATATCTAATGCTGTTTTCACAAACATCTCTGCTGCACTTTTCCTTAGCTTCCTGTACCTTAACCTTGGGTCTTGTGAGCTTAGCTCCTTATCTGTCTAATATGCTCTTACAGGGTCCAAGCATCATGAAACTTAACTGACAGCTTTTGTGACAGATTTTTTGTGTTTCATAGCACTACCACATCACTAGATATTATTTTGGAGCCCACAGATCGATTCTACTGAGACCTGTGTCATACCAACCCTCTGTTTTCACAGCTGATGTATGTGGCCAAATGGCTCACCCTATTTTGCAATGATAGGGGCTGCTGTAATCCACTGATTCCATTGCACAAGTTTAACTGTATATGGTCAAAGCGATTTAGGTACTCTTGATTTGTAGAGAGAAGAGAATCAACTCTATGTGTTTTTGGAGCAAATGATCCTGACGTTCACCCACAGTTTGGGTTCTGATATCCTAGCTTGAAATGGCCATTAGACTGGCAACAGCAGAAACTTCATATGGACTCACTACAGCCCCGAAATGAGACAGATGCAACTAGACCTTCTACAGAGATTCTTTCTAATGAGCAGTGCTGGCTGTGTTGTTTCCTAAATGGAATTTAAGACACGGAGGATTTGGGGACTGGAGGTACACAGCAGTTACTAAGGAAAAGGGGCTAGTAACAGTGAAAGTGCATTATAAATGTGGTCCTTGTGACCTAACCGCTCTGGTGCAAAGGTCTAAGGCAACAGAGTTTATAGCAGACAGAAAACCAGATCTGCTATGGTTTCTGTTATTGCTGAGAAGGCCTGAAATCCAGACAGAGCAATAAATGGAAGTAAGAACTAGAAAGCTGGGTTTTTTTCCTAGATTCAGCTAGCATTTGCTAAGGATTACTCATGAGCAAAGAGTTCAAAAATTCAAATCTAATGAAACAGTCTTTTCACTAAATGGGCAAGCTGTCAGTCTGAGGAGAGGAACAACTTGTGGTTGTTACAAATGCACCTTCTCTTTTGTATTTCTGGTTTATTCCCATTATCTCTGGAAGCCTTTAAACCTCAGTGTCTCTAATAAAGACAAAACTATCAGAGCGACCACAACTGCTGGAAAGGAAGGGCTTTTTGTTTCCTGTAGCGAGACTCAGCTGTCCAGCTGCTTTTAATGCCTGCTTGAT
>VYZW01047910.1:0-12537 GCA_013401315.1 Balaeniceps rex
TCGTTACTGGGGGGGGTTTGGAGGGAGGGATGCTCGTTACTGGGGGGTTTGGAGGGAGGGGTGCTCCTTATTGGGGTGATTTAGGGGCAGGAGGTCCTCTTTGCTGGAAGGTGGCAGCGGAGGGGAGAGGGACCACCCTTGTGTGGGCAGGTTGGGGTGCCCTGGACAAAGGGGGAGCACCCTCTGTCCAGTGGAGCTGGGGGTGCACTTGAGGGATGGGTTACTTGTTGCTGGGGGGGCTGGGGTGTTTGCTGCTGGGGTGTTTGAGGGTGGGGGTGCTGAGTGCTGGGGGGGAAACCTGTGGGAGAGGGAACTTTGTGGAGGGTTGGTTGGTCCTGGGGGAGTTGGCAGGGAAAGGGAGAGAAGTGAGTGCTATTTGCTGGGGGGTTTAGGGTGAGGGGATCTCTGTGCAGGGGTGGCAGCCCAGTGGAGGTGGCCGGCGTCACGGTGGGTCTCCCTGGACGGTGACATGATGCGAGAGGCCAACAAGCCCCCTGGCTGGCCCTGCTGTGCTCTGGGTTGTTCACCAGTGCCCCACGAGAGCAGCGTCTGGACCGGGCTTCTCCAGCCACCTCTCCCTGGCAAGGAGGAAGGCAAAGGTGTTGCTGCACGAAGAGTTTCCTCGGTGCTGGGATTGCTCTTCAGCAGCCCTTTTCTCTGAGTCCTTTTGCCATCTGTGTTGGAAGGGAGGGTCTGATGCGTCGTGATTTATCTAGGTGGCACCTCAAAGTCAGTGAAAGCATGGCTGGGGGAGAGGGGTATATTTAAATGTCATTTCTCAGCAGCAGACGCTTAAGTGAAGCTGTAGAGTAGGTGAGCTCTGCCGAGTGACTTAAGTCCCTGCTTCAGATGATGGAAAAGCTGGGGTAGTCTGGTACAGATGTCAGGAGTGAGAACATGTCTTGGAAGTTCTGAGAGAAGATTGACCAGTGTCTAGCTATGTGGCTGGCAACTAAAAAGGACTGACTGGACAAGAACAACCTTGGCAAAAGCTTTATTCTCTAGCGATGAGTCAGAGGGAGAAAATGGGTTGCAAATGGGATGGCTTTGAGGAGAATTTAGTAATATCACCTCCAAAGGTGTGAGGGAGAAGCTTGTATTCCAAGCGGGCACCTAGTTATGGTTAAAGGAGAGCAAGATGATCTTGCAGCAGCGTTGTGGCTAGGTTGTAGGGAGGGAAGTTATCATTGCGGAGTGAAGCAAAGGAAGCTGGCAATAATCACGGGGACTTGAGCTCAGGAGAGGTGTGGTCTCAGGATGCTGAGCAGAACACGTCAGCAACCCTGTGCAAAAGTGTAGATTTAAGCAGGGTGGCAGGAACATGGAGATTTTATTAAATCTAGAGAAAAGACGCTTTCAGGGCTGTATGACTTTTCCTACGTAGATGGTTGTTAAAAGTACAAAGTCTGAGGTCTGGATTGTGACAAAGACCAGGGGTTGATCCTCTGGAGGAACGCCAGCCTCCGGCGCGAGAGCTCGCCTCTGCGAGGTCCAGGTGCGCGCTGCGCGATAAAAAGCGCTCTATTTGGAGGATAAAAATATCCTACAATTCCTACAGGAAATCTCCTTTGCCTTGATGCATGAAATCAGATAACTAAAAGAAATAATGAAAGAGACAGCTACTCCACTGTGGCTGAAATAAACTGTTTAGGTATTCATGGATGGGAGAGGACTATTTCTCCTCTCCTTTAAAGCACAGTTTTAAAACATTTATTTCGCATCTTATTCTTTATGTAATATTTGGATAGATATAATACAATTGATGTCGTTAGTATACGAACTCATACTAACAAACCTTCATCACATACTTACTGCTTTTAATATGAATTACTTTAAAGCTAAGCTTCATGCAAGCGTTTAATGGCATGGCTTTGAGGCGAAGCAAAGAAGTTGTATTTAAGGATTAATTTGTACTGTTAGCGTAGAAATAGGCGTAGAAATTAGAAAGAAGCAGTTTTGCATGACTTTCAGAGGGGGGTTGCTCTCTCTCAGGAGTGCTGTCTGCTCTCCTGTATCTCTTGGTCATCTGAAATTCAGAGCTGGGACTCGTGGGCTCCGTTTCCCGATGTTGTGCTGAACCGTGGGGTTATGAGCAAGTCACTAAACCCCCAGTTCACCCGTTTGTCTTGTGGAGAGTCCTGTATTTCACAGGAGCATGCTGAAGGTTACGTGGTCCATATAAGGCTAGATTTAATATTAAATACATTATTTAATTATGCTGGCTCTGTTCAGAACAGAGTTAACCAAGCAAACCCTTATGCTGTACAAAGTCTGCCAAACGCACAATTTTTCTGGTTTAGGTGAAGAAATGAAGTTTTTATTTCTTCCTCTTGTTTTATCCTGTTGAACTGAAGAGTCTCATCCCTTGGGGTCATTTTGTGTAATTTTGAATATACTTTATACTGGGTTTGTGCATTGTAAACTTTGTCACCACCCCGTCTTAATTCTTTCCATACAGCAGTGCGTACACCGATGGCACTGTGAACAAACACCATGACACATCGCTTGTTCGGTTAGGTATTCCTACCTTAATAATAAATATAAAAACTTCCAACATTGCTGTTAAGGTGGCCTTAAACAGGATGAAAATCAGTTTGCAGTTTGTCTTGCTGCCGGTGTCAGCTTCTGTCAGATTATTTCCTGAAGGCAGGTGACTCCGTGTTAAATAAAAAGTCAAAAATTAATTTCCTGCAACACAGGGTGATCTGCGCTCTGCTGCGAGACCTCAGAGTCGGTAAGCTGAAGGAGCTGATGTGGTTTTCATGTGCCTCTAATTGGCTGTGTTCTTGCAAAATGATGCTGTGCTGCGGGATGTATTTTCCACGTCGGTGTTGTCGTTTCTGAAAATCCATCCTCTTGATAATTTTTATTTGAAAAATAGACAAAAGTAAAGGTTATTAAGTTCCTAACTTAATGAGGTGCCGACAAAAGCCCCATGATATTTGTTGCTTCACTTACTCATCGCAGGTAAACAAACAAATTACAATTGAGCATTTCCAGGGATTTTTAAATGGATTTTATGATGTGCGCCTGTGGGGTATTTTTGCAGTTCGGTAATATTTATGCTCGTGCAGTGCTCGTTAGTAGCAATCCTATGTGGTAATTCATATTATGCTTCCTATCTTGCCGATCTTCGGAGGGTTTTTGCACGTTATCTGTTAGGGAAGTGATGATGAAGGGAAGTTTGTTTTCTATCATTCTGTAATGCTATAAACCTCTTTTTTTTCCCTTTCCAATACTTTGTGAAAGCACTGATGCGAAATCTGGTGTTGCGGTTAAGGATCAAGAATTCCCCTGTCCTTACCCTTCGAAGCAGCAGGGAATAGTTCATAATCGCGTTGTAGTCGCATGGCGCAGTTGTATTTTTGGCTTACTGACATCGAGTAAATCCCTTTACGGGTGATGTTCCCGTTGTGCGAGGCGCTGCGCTTCTGACATGAGAACGGCATCATCCGGAGATACTTGCAACTTAAACGTAAAAAGGAGACGAGAAGAAGTGGAATACGGAGACAGCAAAGTACAAGTCATGGTGAGGTGAAGCTGTCGTGCTGTAGACACTTTTACGGTGTTGTTGCGAAGGAGGGCTGGAAGGCAGATCTGGCAAGGTCGTGAGGTGGCTTCTTAAATAGGGTGATGCCTCGGAGAGCTCCAGTGTTGTCTGAAGATGGGATGTGGGTGATGGTTGCTGGTTTTAGTGGTGCAGCAGGTGCTGTGGCTCAGATTTTTTTTTTTTAGTCAACACTTTCAAATGCCAGAACTGCATGGAATTGAATTTGTCAACCTCTTTGTGCGATTGTATTATTTACTTGTCTCTGGCTGCTGATGAACCTCGCAGGAGATAAGGGTGGCTGGATGTCAGCATCATCTAGACCTTTGCTTCTGAACCTCATCCGTCTGTAGACTCAATACTTTGTTCCTTTAACCTTTTCTTCTTCCCCCAAGATCCCTGATCTCTCCTCATCTTAGGCTTTATTTTCATTTTTAGACAGCAGTGCCCAAAACTGGACGTGGAACTTCAACAGAGGCTTTCACACACCTGTGAACTGGAAAGATTATTTCGTCTATGTTTGTAGATGATAACTTAATTCATATATCTCAGCAGAAATGGGGGGCTTTTCTTGGTGGTATGACTCTGCCCCCCTGTTCAGGTTGTGGGCTACAGTTCTGCTGTGTGGCTGCTTGCATCTTGTCTGCATTTGTGTAAATTATTTCTACCTGGGCTTAGGTTTAGCTAAGTTTAGCCTTAGCAGGATACATTTCAATACAAACAAATGCAAGATTCCATAGTCAGGACGCCGAAAGAGAATGTGATTAATTATACAGAGAAAAATGAGAGCGTGACTTACGGTGTTGGCAAATGTACAAGGCTATACTGAAATAGTCCTTGAAAATTCAAACTTTTACGGGGAACAAAAATAATTAAACTTACAAAAACATTTGTTTGCTGCGTTAAGCATCTCATGTTTATAAATCTGTTTTATTTCTGCGCTTTGAATTTCTTGAATTGGAAGCAGGGCCATTAAAATGGGTTTAAACTTAATATCCAACAGTGCTGGCAAGCTGATTTTTCCATGGCTAAATGCTTTGCTTCATAGGCACCGATCCTCTGACTAGGGTGTTGGGTATTCTCTTTTTTATTCTTTCTCTTTTAATCAACCAGGCAGGCCATGGTAATGTGACTGTATGGTGTGGTTGACAGCAGATCATAAGAAGCAGAGGATGGAGCAAGTGATATTGGCTGTAGGAAAATAGAAAAATAGTTTATTGCAGCACTGAGATTTCTCAAGCTCCGGTCATCCTTGACTGGAAAGGCAAGTTACGGGGTAGGATGCTTTCTTCAAAACATTGTTTTCAAGCTTACTCTGACATTCGTTTTGCAAAGAAGCTTTTGCCTTTTATATTGAGGACTTCTTAACCAAAATAAAGTCTTACATCTTTTTGGTAACACGCTGTTAAAAGGTTAATCCATGTCGCAGTAGTTTGTACTAAAATGTCACCTATTACTGCATTGAAATAGGTGAAGAGAGACTTGTTTCTTTTTTCTTTTTCTTTTTTAAATTTTTTTGGCATTTTCTGGCACGATCGCTTCCTTATGTCTCTTTACTGGAGAGTCTCATTCGAGAAATCAAAGTGGCCGAAGCAAGTAGCTGCGCTGTGCTCGTGGGACTGTCACACGGGGCCGAGCGCTCTGCTCCATCCCTGCGAACCTTCGCTCTGCTTGCAGCTGCAGATTTCCGCGCTTCCAGTTGTCTATCAAAGTAATGACACGTGTGAAAATGCAAGCGGTGGGGATGTTGAATCCTTGATTGTGTGGAACGCGGATATTAATATTTAAGTAAACCCACTGAACAGTTAAAATGGCTGCTGCAACATAGTTTTGACTGGCTTTTGCGGTAGCGCAAGATGTACGCTTAGAAATTTCATCGTATTTCACAGCACATAGCATTGATTTCTGCTACCTTGCTTCCTCTAAATTACAGCCCCCTCCCGTCTGCAGACACACACGTGTGCATGCACCGTTCCAGCAGTACCCGCCTTTGCTAGCGTAGCGCTCTCCTGCCTGTATTTAAGGAAGACGGTGCCTCTCTTCGACTCAAGCAGTATGTGAAAACCATACCACCGAGAGGAATTTGAAGTTCGTTTTTCAATGTCCATTTATTTTAAGGAGCAAATATGCCTAAGGTGGTGTTTGAAATTGCCTGCATGTTGAAAGTGATTCATTTGAATCGCTCGGTTGAAATGGAAAGAAAATCGAACTTTATGGTCAAGAGTTCTTTGGGGAAATCTAATAATGGAGTTTGCAATATCACTGGTGAAGCGAAAGGACCGAGGCCCGCAGAAGCAGCTCCTGGCAGCTGTAACAGCTGATGCATGTGCTGCCTTGTTTTATCCTACGTTTTTTTCACTAGTTTGCTTACAGAACTAGTTTATTCAGAGTTGAGGATCCGGATGGGATTTGGAAATGAAGAAGAATTTGCTGTTCTTTTCCAGCGTGTGAATAAAAATTATGTATGATCTCCTAGATCTTTTAATTATCTGGAAGGCCTTGATTGGATCTGATCTGTGTAATTCGATCGCGATAATTACAACTAATTTCTTCCTTTTTACAATTTTTTCCCCCTGAAACTTTTTAAAGAAAGCAGCGTTTTATCTATTCAGCATCTTTAAGGCAGAGCTTAAAATACTGTCCTTGTCAATTTTTAGAGTTTTTAAATACAACTTGTCAACCCTGGCAGTTCTTACATATAAATTGTGTTTGATTTGCTTTGGTCAGGTTCAAATAGGGTGCAAGAATGAAATATCTTGATTGATGCATGTGATAGTCTTTAATTGCGTTAGTAGTTTTAAATATGGACTCTCGGTCAGCAAAAAAAAGGCATTTCTAAAAATGGTTCTCCCTGCTTGGTACAACCTTTTTTTTTTTCCCTTTTTAGGAAAATACCTGAAAGAAAACCCCTTTAAAAATTGGTGAGAGATTTGTTGAGCCGCGTGGGCTCCTGTTGCTCTGGGATCGCTTGCAGTATGTGCACATTTTCAGTACGTGATGAAGAGGATGAACTGCACAATAGGATAAAACTAGCTGTAGAGGGTGCCCAGAATTTGTTTTGTCATTCCGGTATAATATGCTGGCTGGCTGGCTTGGACTTTAAGGATCATTCTAGAAAAGTTATTATGTTGGATCCATTTCTGTTTTGGTCTGCTGGATACTTTAAAAAGCAGTAATTAGTTCTGTCAGTTTAAATATTTGGTCAGCAAAATACTGCTTGGGCATAGGAAGGTGCAAAATCACAGCTGCTGTTTATTGGGCTTGCTTCTAATTTTGAATGTGTGTTGATGTATCGCTAAAAAAAGAAGCTCTAGGAAAAATAACAAATCAAAGATACTAATTCTTTTCTTCAGAGAAGTATTTCTCTAGAATCAGCCACTGCCCAGCTTCCTGCAGTCACCAGGTGTTTTGTGGAAAACTACGATGTTTATTCTGACCTTTTTGGGGTTCAATATTAAATCAGAGGTCGCTTACATTTTCCTAAGCGTTGTTCGGGGGCTACTGTCCTGCTACTTGTCTTCGTCTTCTCCATCGTACTGTGTTTGGGTGGCCTTGCAGTTAGCCAGGTAGGGAACAGATCTGGCTGCAAGATCTGGGAAAGATCAGAGCAGTTGTGGATGCCCCATCCCTGGAAGTGTCCAAGGTCAGGTTGGACGGGGCTCTGAGCAACCTGGTCTAGTTGAAGATGTCCCTGCCCATGGCAGGGGGCTTGGACTAGATGACTTTTAAAGGTCCCTTCCCACCCAAACTATTCCATGATCCTATGAAAACCATTTTTATTTTCAGGTCAACCTAAGAGGCTTGAGGCTGATACTGAGTTCTCTGGGTTATCTGATTTCTTGAAGACATCTGCTTGAGAAAACGAGCTAAAAATCCCCTTCAATCTGAGCAACTGAGATAAAGTTAATTTAGCTTACCCCTTTACTCCTCCTCCTCCACCACCCTGCCCCATGTCAGTCCTGGCGTTGTGTTTATTGAGATCGGGCTCTGTAAAGCTTCTCGCTATATGCCCTGTTTTCCAGTCTTAATTATTTCTATACTGCTTTGAATCCTCTTAAATGATATCCTTAAATTATTGATCCAGCTGCAGGCACAGTATTCCAGACATGGTGGCACCGGTGCCTTGTGCAGTAGTAGTACAGTCTGCGCTCCAAGCTGAGATTGTCCTTAGATGCCTGAGAATCACGCCGCGACCGGGGTCACCGTGCTCTCACTTCGGTGTATGCAGTCAGCCGACGAACCGCCAGCTTTCCGGAGACCGTGCGTCACAGGACCATGTGTCCCGTCCTGTTAATGCGGTTTTTCTTGCCTTGTGCCTGGGTACCTGACTTGACTTTGTTGGTTTTGAGATCCGTTCTTTGTCTGTCAGAAGAGGAGCAATGCCGAGTCCCTCTATACCTGCTCTTGCCCATGCAGGATGATTTTCAGTGTGGCTTGGCTATCAGTAGCTGATTTTGGTTAGTGCTCTGCTTAATATTCCCTCTGGCAGTCTTGAATGCTTCGAAATCTGCGCTTACTGGTAGAAACTCTGACATGGGTGTCGCTATTTGTGACAGATCCTGAGCCCGACGTCATCAGTGACAGCTCAAGCTATTTCACGTTGTTGCAGCTTGGGCTTGTAGCATTGGGGTGCAACTGCGAGCAGTTCGTTTCTTGCTTTTTGTTATGATTAATTTTGATGCTAAATATCCCAAACTTGTGCTACTGATGATTCATGTGATTTCATACCTCTCCTACGCAATACGGGTTTAATGTCTTTGCGCTAGTCAACGGGCTACTGCGTTCCCTTGCCTTCGGTAATACTGGCTGTCCGTACTGTAACCCCGCTTTCCCGAAAGTGGATTAATTTGTCACACAACCAAAAAACTCTTCATGTGGCGTGATAAAATTAATCAGCAACTCGCTCCAGGATTTCCCTGTGTTCTGCCTCGCTTATGGGTAAGAGAGTCCGCTTACAAACTTTCTGATCTCACGATAAATGGGAGGTTACCAGGGAATTCCTGCTGTTAACCAGAATTCTGGATTATGTTGGAAGGGGTGTAGCCAAGCGGATGACGATATTTGCTAATCACCTGGAATTACACAAGACAATCAAACCTAAAACCAGCCGTAACATGCTGCGGAAAAGCCTGACTGCGTTGAAATGCTGCGTTTGTAAAAGGGTGATGAAATTTGTTGTCGCTGACTGCGCATCCTACCTGTTCAAAAACCGGAGAAGGGAAATCATCCAAGCTGTGGGCAGTTCTCTCCATCTCTAGAAAGAACCAGAAATTATACGGAGAGCGAGCGTGATCGGGGCTAGGATAGCTTCCAGGCAAGGAGACAATCGATAGAGTAGGACTCTGGGCTTGAAAAATACGTGGCCCAGGCAAGGGAAATATGATAGGGGTGTATAGTCATTAATATTGTCAAGAACAGGCAACCGTTATCATAGTGTGGGCTTAAAAGCAAACGGAAGTACTCCTTTTTGCTCAAAGCCTAATTAAATTGCAGCACAGTTGTCCCAGATGTCGTGGAAGTAGCTCTGGCTGGAAGCGACTTGTATTTTATGTGCCAAGCTAATGGAAAGTGTCGTCCCGTAATGCAACACAGTGCTGAGGATGCAGCCTCTGGAGATCCCCATCCTGCTTACAGTGAAAATTTGGAGGTCGTACCCTATTCCCGACTTAACCCTTTCCAGAGCACTTGCTGTGCTGGCATCTCTTGGTGACGCGTTGCAGAGCTGGATGGACCTTTGCTGTCTCTCATCATACCGATTCTCGTGGTCCTAGAAGATAAACCAATTGTAAGTCAGGTAGCTTGAAGCTCTTATCAATAATACGAGTTTGCTGTATTTCATACCAAATTCTTGCTTATAAAATTCAGCATTAGTTGTTTTTTGACTCTGGGAGTCAAAAACTGGGAGTTTTTGTGTTTATGTTTTTCCTAGCAGGGTGTTACATCGGCGTCGCAGCAAATGTTGTCTCCCTTCCTTGGATATCGGACACCTATGCAGGTGTGCTTGGTTCTTCCCAATATTATGACAACTTGTCACCTTGATATTCTATCGCTCTGATCTTCCTGATCTATGGCATTCTTTGAAAGGCAACGGTTTGAATGTGATATTTTTTTCTTTAATCAGAGAATGAGATTAAGTTGAGGCAGTAAGAGAGATTCATATTTTCTGGATTTACGTAGGTGTGTGACATCTCATTTTATTTAATTGAAATTTGACAAGAGCAATGCTGAAGTCTGGAAACCCACAGAAGTGAATTTGGACCCTTCAGGGGGTGGTTGTTTTACGTTTCATATTCTAGAAATATCAGGGGAAATAGGAGTTTTGTTTCTACAAAATTGAAAAGCTGCTTTGTCTGTTCTTTTCTATTTCTTTAGGAAGCCAAGAATTCAGGAGAAACTTCCTTCAACAGAGGAGGTTTTTCTCCTGTGAAGGTCTTTCACCCCCCACGCCCATGCTTGATTTTAATATTCCGTGCTGATTGCCTCCCCCAGAAGAGTTGAAGTGCAAAAAGCCTGTTAAAATGGTGCGCTGTTACTCATCCTGTATACTGGGCTCGAATCTAGCCTAATTATGTCACTGCCAAAATTAAGCACTACTCTTTTAGCCTTACTGAGTGAATATCAGCCTGAGAAACAGATTTTGCATCAACTGAGTCATCAGGAAAATTCTGATTGCGGAGCCTTTTGTTAGTAATGGGGATACAAGGAGAGGGCACAGCTGCACCTTTTGATGGAAGCAAAAAATAAATCGGTTTGTCAACTGGGCACCTTTGAGAGTCCTGGTTTATACGATGTCCGCGGAACAGGTCTTGTGCATTCACCCAATAATTTAGGGGAATTGCTTTCCCTCAGGTGCTGGATACGACCTGACATTAACACTACAGGAGCAGCTAATTTAAGGCGTAATTTGTTGCAGTGCTTTGTGGTGTACTTGTCAACAAACTGGGGCAGAAATTAGCTTTATTATAAAGAGGAGATGAGTCTCACTGCTTATGGGGAGTAACGACTGTGATTCACCCTTTGGAAATGTGTTCCTGGGAAAACCAGGCTTTGCTTTACTGCCTCTGTTCAGGTATTATTCCCCGGGCGCACGGAGCACGGGCGGGAAGATGCCAGCTTATACAAAAGGAGGAAACCTCTCCAGGTAGAAGTAGTTACTAGACACGAAGCAGTCCACAGGTAGCACCGATGTCCAAATCTTTCGTAGCACCGAGTCCTCTTTTAACACAGTAGTTTTGGTCCATCTCCAAAGCCCCTTCTCTCCCCCCGGTGTCCACCGTTCTGATTTTCTTGCCTGTGCAGTGCTCGTTCATCAGTATTTGGCAAACGATGCGACAGAAGAAGAAATTTTCCTTCTGGGCACTAGCTCCCTAGTTTGTGCTGGATAGAATTGAGCATCCAGAAGTCTCCAGTGATTCGAATGCATTTGGCCAGATTTTACCTTCCTGGGGTAATTTTTTTTCGATGACAGTAAAGCAGTGTTTCTGTATGGGTAGATGATGACTTCTAAAGGAATTAGAACAACCTGGGAATAAGTGCAAAGCCTGGAGCAAACTGGAGCCTGAAAGCCCATTCTCGTGTGGCCTCTGTGTTACGCAGTCTTCTTGTTATGATCCTTAATTTAAAATATGGCTTTTAAAGATCCTACTCTTTTTTTTTTTTTTGATAACTTTAGCCTTTTGGACTCACTACCTTTTACTTGCGTTGCTGGACCTGGTAGTATCCTTCCTAACAAAATGTTTTTGTTACAGGATATTTTCAGAATCACAGACAGTTGCCTGTGTAGCTCTAAGAACATGAAGGCAGCTTGAGGAGCGTTTATTGGTCTTTATCGTGATGCTGTTCTCGTGGTCCTTATACTTAACGATGTCAGGATAGATAGGGAAGCAAATACCGAATTAATTTGGCCTCGTTCTTTTCCTTCACAGTCCTGGTGGTGTCCTACACACAGTAGTTAAGTACTAGATCTGTTTACAAATACGTTAAAGTTTGAACCGTTGCAATAAATTCCAGGAAACTTGAGCTGTAATTAAAACTTGCTGCTGTTAACTTAAACCTGGTGGATTTTATTTATTCTGCTCCCAACAGTGTTTCTAAGTTTCTTCTATATACCACACTGTTCAATTCTCCGTAGTTTTTCTACCAGCCACTCGGCCATCGGGACAGGTTGACTTTCTGTTTGAATGATGTTTCTTCCAAAAATTAGGGGAGATTTCTAGGAAAGTCGTAATCTCATGACAAGTAGTACCTGGTAAATGAGCGTAACCTTCAGTAAATAGCTGACACTCTGCTTTTCAATACTGTGGTGTCAAGGTGACTTCTGAGAGGGACATATTCTTTTTTTAATTATGATTCATGGGCTGAGTCATGAATTTAGGATGGCTTCCTGTGTTCCAGGCACTGGAGTGCTCCCAGTCATGTCAGCGTCAGGCTTGCTTTAAGGCTAGAGCAAGGCCATTAAATACGAAGGTATTTAATGACTTTTGACTCTGCCTTTTGACGTGCCTGATCTGTGGGTCATTGCGAACTGGGAGATTGTACTGGGACAGTATCGCTGAGTGCCCCGTTCTTTTTCTTTTCCCCTGGCTTAGATCTGTGTAGTCTAAATTGCCATTGATCAGTCTTCCCTGGTATTGCTTTACAAGGAAAATATTCTTCTCTTTGTGTCTCCACTGGTTTTCCTGCGCATCTTTGTGATCTCCTCAATAGGAGCAACCATTGGGCGGGGGGGGAAGGAGGATTTCTTTACTGACCATGCAATTGCTAATATTGTAGTTGTATGGGAATTTCACTGATGCTTCCAGTCCTAAACTGTTGTATAACACCAGTGTATTCTCTTCAATGTATGTAATGATGCCTGCGTGCCAATTTCATTGAAAGATTTTAAAAAGACCTCTTACTGATTCTTTTTTGGTTTTTTTTTTTTTTTTTTTTTTTTTTTCTCCCCGGAAAAAAGGTGGTTTTTTTCCCTGGTCTTTTGGGCCCATTTCTTT
>VYZW01047910.1:12898-27760 GCA_013401315.1 Balaeniceps rex
TTTTTTTTTTTTTTTTTTGTCTTGCAGCCCTGGAAGAAAGCGTGATTTTTCGCCAGTGCTTTGGAGCCAATACTTTGAATCTATGGAGGATGTTGTGGTAGAAAATGAAACTGGCAAGGATATATCCTTTTTTTTCTAGTTTGAACTTTTCTTATTCTCAGTGGCTGGGGCATTATCATGTTTAAGTTTGTCATTGAGTTTATTGGGGTTCTCTTTACCTTTTTCATGTATTTCTTCTCATCTTCCACTTTTTCTTTTGTAGGGATCGGTATCAGTAACTAGAGCTATCCCTTCTAAGGTGATGGTTAAGATGTACTAGCAAGGTCAGTTGCTGGCATTGCTTCTTTAGTAATCATTAATTTTAAAAAGTGTTTCCAGTGGTTCAGTAGCATATCATGCAGGGAAATATCAGTTCCCACACTTTAAACCATATCAGGATCAAGGCTGTTCATTGATTTTTATTAACAACAGGTAGTTAGCTGGCAATCAGGGAACTGTATGTTCGGAATCGGTATCAGCAGTACAGCAGCTAAACCTCAACACTAAACACTTAGATGTTAGTAAACACCTGCAAATTTGTAAACACCTTTCTGCAACTAATCCCAGGAAGTTCAGTTCCTGTACATACACAAACAAATGTGCACAGTCGTGTGCACCCCGAAGAAGTGTGGGTTACAGGCGCACACAGCTTCTTCTGGGACTGCAGGATCTCCTACTTGTGCACGTCTCCTGTGGGAGATGTGGATGCTGCTTACGCTGCTCCCACGAATGCAAATGACGCTGAGAAAGAACCGCATGAGGTCACATACACGCACCTGAGGTGTGGGTCCCTACTTGTTGCACCCCAAATTGTCAGTCCACTAGCTGGTGTGCAGTCAGGAAAGCTTCTCGCTCTGGCCAAGGCGGTGGTGCCATCAGAGTCTTCTGGCAGTGTCAAACCAGGTTTTGACTGCAGCTGTGTCCTCTCCAAGATCTCTGCCCCGTTTACAGATATTCATGTTTGTTTTATACTTCTTTTCAAGCTGACTCCTCTTTGCCAGTCTTCCAGTTACCATTTAATCCAGCTGATGGCAGTCATCCTCTTTGCCGTGCTCAAACCGCTGTTGTATCCAGGCCATTTGTTAACTGGGAGCGCCCCAACAAGTAGAGTGTGTGAAGCTACTGGGACAAGACCTCCCATCAGTCCTACCTCTGCCTACAGCTCTGACAAAAGCAGGTTTGAGAGGTACTTCCAGGTCTTTTGACCTAATTACAAAATGAAAACATTTTAATCTGTGTTTAAATAACACAACCTTGTAGTTTAAATAGTTGCTTAGTGTTTAAGCATGCATATTGTAGCTTGGCCATTAGGAAAACCAAACTTTAAAGCTATTTCCCTCCAAATACCAATTTAGTAATTACTTCTCCAATGCCAGTAGCATGTGATGCTTTGAAATGAGAAAATTCTCTCTCCTTGTTGTTTTGCTCAGCTTATTATTATTTTGTGTTTATTAACTGCATTTGTCCAATTCAACCTGTGACTTCTTCATGACGTGCACCTTGTCTGGCCTTGATGCAAGGGCCGTGCACACCCCTGAGGCTGCATAAATAATAAAATAAAAAGGATAATGGACCTATTTGGATAGCTGGTGTACATGAGCACCCCAAATTTAAGCAAATCTTAGTTATTTGGGATTTATTGTGTTACCTATGACCTTTAACAGAAGCTTGAGCTCCCGTATGAAAGGTTGTGGACGGATGTGTACGGTGGAAGCAGCTGAATTAACGAGTGGTGTTGGTTCTGCCCCAGCTACCTGTTACTGCTCCATCAGATCTTGTGTGAACAAACCCCAGCTGCTGAAACTATTTAAGCTGACACAGCTCGCTGTAACTGAAATGGTGAAGGGAGCACCTGCGTGAACCGTTTGCAACCAGCAGATCTGAAGGGCGCTGCAGTATTCAGCAGAAAAACGATGAGCAGCTTGGTCCATAACCGCAGCTAGCACGGTTAGATTCAGAGGAATGCTTTTGTCCGCGTCAAGAGCAGAGGGGGAACAGTGGAAGGGGGTGAAGTGACTTGTCCGATCTGTTGGTCACAGTTTTGGGCACTGAACCCAGATCTTGCAACTCCCGGTTCTGTGCCTTTCCCTAAGTGACATTGTTTTTAGTGATAGTTAAAGTGATTTTTCAGTGTCTACGCATATACTGGAAGGGGACTTTAGCTACCATAATGAAGCGTCTTTGCTGTGTATGTTCCAGAGAGTAATTATATTACCCTAAAAATCTTGTTTACTGGCTTATCTGACATTTTTCCTTGGACATAATAGGCAAATACTCCAAAAGTACATGCTGCAAAGTACATGCTGATCCTGGCTTCGTTTTTCTCTTAGTTGTTCGATTCACCGTTGCGCACAGGGGGAAAAGGCTGTGGGCAGGAGATGCACGGATTAGAGGGAGCAGGAGACCTGGGCAGCAGAAATTCAGCTCTTGAAACTTAAAAAAAGCAGGTTAATGTTATTTTGTCCAGGTTATGCTTGCTCATGCCCGTTGATCAGGGGCAGAAATGAGACCTTGGGCCCATACACAAGGGTAGAAACAAAACCCTGTTGGATATTGCAGACTCCAGAATCTGTTCAGCTAAGTAACTTATTTGAAATAACTCTATGAAATGTCCTTAACTGTTCGTACACTTTTCGAATTTACAAAAGCGGATTGGAGGGGCCTGTCTTACTGCTGCTGCACGGTGGAGGCCATTCTGCTCTTTCCTGGGCTGTATTCACTGTAAGTAAGCTGCTGCTTTAGAGAATATATGCAAATATAGTCGTCTGGATGTGGAAGGCAACTAACCATTCAGCTATGTTAAGCACAGGAAAATCAATTCAGAAATCTGTCTTATAATCTCCTGGTGTGCACCTGACTCAAGTCTTCTAAATGTTTCACTCTCAGTGTATTTATTAAATAGGCAAAGCACATGCAAAGGTTTATCATCTAGGTTTTAATTATCAGCAGTAACCAAAGCTACTTCTGCCAAATAGCTTGCATGTTTTAATGAAGTGCCAAGACATTTCTCATCATAGCATATAATTTTTTTTTTTTCGGAAGGCTGCTTTTCCATGACTACCGGTGAAAGTTCAACAGCTTTATCTCATCATAACAATATTATCTTTGCATGGTTGAGGTCCTGTTTGACTTGTCGAGAAATCTCATTTGCTGCTCAAGCAACTCTCCCAAACACAAACAGAGGTGGTGTCAATAGAAGTGAGCGTGGGGACTGACCAAACCAAAATTCCTTCCCCCACCCATTCCCTTTAAAAAAATAAAGGGAGTTAAGGAAGAAAATTTTTTTAAAGGATTTCAAGTAAAGTGAAATCACTTGCAGTGTGTGATTTTTATTTGGGACCTCTTTAATCCAGGAACTCTTCGAGCTGTCTAGTGCCCTTAACAGAAGGATGCTATAGGATGATTTTCATGGAAGTGCGATTGGACAGATGAAGTCTACGTCTCCCCTGTGCCTTTGGCTGCGTCATATTTGTTACCTTTTAGCAGTTTGGTGGGCTGTAGATCACGTAGCCTTTACGCAGAGGTTCAAACGAGTAACAAGAATGAACGTTTCACAAGAGTCACTACCAACTGCTCTTGAATTCCGAGCATGACTACTGTTGAGTAATCTTGATGCTGTAATCATAAACCATCTTATATTATGATGAGACGCATTAGAAAAATGCTTCGCCAACTGGGCTGTAATTCTGGTGTTGAATAGTAGTTTTACACCTAATGGTTCATTTGTAACTTGAGCTGACCCAGAGACTGGTGCAGATATGGGTCTTCTGAAGCTGTTGAACTTTAAGTCATAGACTCATTTGGTTGGAAAAGACCTTTAAGATCATCGAGTCCAACCGTACCTGTCCACTACTAAACCATGTCCCTAAGCACCTCGTCTGCCCGGCTTTTAAATACCTCCAGGGATGGGGACTCCACCACTTAAGTCTTAAATCTCTGTCTTACTAAATGCTGTGGTTGCTGGCTTGTAGCTCATCAGTTGCCAAGATGGGCGGATATCTTTTTCCTCTGCTGGTTTAGTGGTTTTGTTATGGTATACAAGTGCCTTCAACAGATGTAGTGAAGGTCACCGCTTTTAATTGGAGGCGGAGGTACGAAGTCACGTTCTTCTGGGTTAAGGAAAGGGCTTCTTACAAGACACTTCCACCCTCTCTAGAGCTCTTTATTTCCAATAGCGACACCAATACCATTTTTACATTTAAAAATCTCCAGAGATTTTTAGCGGAGTGATTGCAGTTATAACGCTGCACCTTACAATTACCAGCTTTTTATGTTACTGTTAGCCATTAACAGAGTTAGATCATCCGCAAGGTTCACGTCGATTTACACCTCGCACTTGAGACTGCATCCGGAGAAGGAAACTGCCACAATAATTAGCTCATGCCTTTGTGGGGCTGCTATGGAATTATTTCCTTTGTGCATTTTGAAATGAAAGTTTGTCCCAAGCAATCAAATGTTAGATGTTTGGGATAAACCAGAACTTAAAAAAAACCCAAAACCAACCCAAACAACCACTCCCCCCAAAAACTGAGAAGAAACACAAATTGGGAAGCACTGAGAGTAACTATCTATCTATAAATAAAATAACAGCCCGCAGGAGCAGCGTGCTCCTTTCTTCTTTTGCTTATTGGCCTGGTAACTTACTGGATGATGTATTTGTACTTCTCTTGGCCAAAGTACTCCTATTTGGGTAAAACTCAGGGCACCGGAAAGCTTCCCGTTCTCTCACATCATGTCAATGATCCTCTTTCCTTACTCCCTTCTGACAATAGTTTGATTTTTAGCAGCAGACTGCTCATCTGACTCGTTAAATTTTCGCTTAGGTGCATAAGCACCTTGCAGATTGAGGCTTCAGGGCGTCTTTAGGGGCTCTGAAATATTAACTTGGGGATTCAGTGGTTTTGGGGAGAGCAAGTGCTACGGTCATTTAGGAGTTGAATAGCTGAACGACCAAAATATGAGGGCTGGGTAGCTTTCAGATCTCTGCCCATTATGTAGGTGGTTCTATTAAGAATCCCTCAACAAATTCCCCCACTCCTGCAGGGCTGTTATTTAAATAATCAATGATTCCTTAGCACAGAAGTCTTCGTTTCAACAAAGAATGCCACTTAATCACTGCGATGCTTGAAATAACTTAGGTAAATTGGGCTGTCAGGGACAAATAGAGCCATAATGATATTGCAGCCCTACCTTACTTCAAAAACATTCCTCACTTGTTCCCCCCTGACCCCTTTGGACTAATAAATTTTTGTACGTTTCAGCCTTACTGTAAAATTCTGGTCTTTCAGAGCAAATTGAATGTGTGCTGCAAAGCAGCCGCTTCGTCTTCATGGCTGCTGTATAGCCAAGACTGATTTTGTAACCTGGGGGGTTTGGGGAGGGGGGGACATTCCTTTGGTGTCTGCAACCCCACTGCTGCACTTCAGTTTTCAGAGGTGCGACAGAGCTTGAATTCATTATCCTAGGAAACGCACCTAATGTCTTATGCACAGTGAAAAAAATGTCCTCGGAGACAGCGTTAACAGTGGTAGAAAGGATGGAGCTTTGGTTAATTAAGGATAGTTTGTACGGAATATTCTCGCTTGCTTTCTGTGCCACCTCGAGCAATCCTGGTTCAGCCGCTTTGTCGACAGTAGAGGGGTTTTGTCGCCCCATCCGAGCCTTTGCTGTTGTTTCAGGGAGTGCTTAATGTCGTTAATCCTTTGGTAGATGAGGTGTGGCGCTTTGCAACTTATATTATCTTTGTCCCTTCTTGCAGTCTGCAATCATTAACAGGATTCAGTGTAGGATTGTGGCTTTAGATCTCCGAGGCCATGGTAAGTAAAATAAATAAATTTAAAATCACATCGGCATGTTACACGCTCTTGTTTTTTTGAAGACGATGTAATGAATCGCTCCCAAGGTGACTAAGAAAGCATCCTTTAGGCATCCCAATTTTTATTCAAAAGCAGGGATGGAAAAGTGGCTTCTAGAGCTCCGCAGCCGCCTGTCCTCACGTGCCAGAAGCTGAGACTCCGGGCACCTTTGTGCGAGGTGGTGGTGGACGTGTGCCTTCCTACATACGGGCACCAACCCCCTCCCTATTTTCATAAGCTATAGGTGGTCTTTACCATTAGAAATAAGGTCTGTTCTTCAGTTTTAAGATACATTGCAAATATGGAACAGTTACGGGGAGCGTTTCCTGCCCGTAAGCTATAATGCGATAAAGTACCAACCGTTCTTACTAATTCTAGGTTTTTTAATTATTCATGTTAACTGCAGTAGGCTCGCTCTTAATAACTGTGCCAAAAAGCTTAGGACTGCTGCTCCAAGTCCTGAGGGGACCGAAGGTTTCCAGTTTATGTGAACTTAACTTTTTTTGTTCTTTCAGGAGAAACGAAAGTTAGGAATCCTGAAGATCTGTCTGCAGAGACTATGTCAAAGTAAGGAAGCTTATGCTCTCTCTTCAGTATTTTTCTGTTCACAAACCTTTATTTTCTTTCCTTGATTGAACAACTACTGGAGGACACACAACCTTCATTCAAGGGAGCTGGAAGATAGTTTCATTTCACACGATTCTGGTAGTTACCCCTTCTTTTCCTTCCATTTTGGGACAGTTTGAAGTTTATTTGAAATTATACCTGTTCCAGCTGAGTCAGATTCCAAACTGGAGTCATTCTCTAGGTGCCCTCATTTTTTTAAACGCAGTTTTAAAGATCAGTGGCTTCACTTTAAGCCCGCAACATGCTATAACACTTGCTAGAGATTTCCTAATAGAAGGGGAATGCTTTCCTCGGACATAACCGACTGGGGCATTTGAGCTTGAAAATCACGAGTTTGGTTCTTCCTCCACTCCTCGAGCGAGTGTTCAGAGCGTGCCCGCCTTGGACTGGCAGCATCCCCAAAGTGGGGGTCACAGACCGAGACTTTCAAGCGCGGAGGGAGTTGCTCTTTCAAACTATCGCAACCTCTTTTGGGATGCAAATCCCCCTCTTGACGAAGCTGTAAGAAAAGCAAATACCTACTGCTAAGCACATGACGTTATGTCCGCATTTAGTACAAAGACTCTTTGCTATGACTACAATTAAAATCACGAAGGATTTTGTAACCTTCGTATGAACAGATCCACTCGGTTTGTTGTGGGGAGGCCATGTGTGAAATGTATTCTGACTCCCATTGTAGACCTTATTGCTACTGCTTATGGCTTGTGAGATCCTGATGCGTTATTGTTCTGAGGAGATGCTGTATGAAATGATTAGGATTTTTTAGATCTGGAGCAGCACTACCGTGGGGGGAAAACAAGTTGCCTTTTGTTTTTAAACCTTTCTCTCCTCTTAGCAATGAGCTTGAAAGTTATTCCTGAATAGCCTTTAAATGGGAGCCTTAAATTATAACTGGTTTTCATTTATTTTTAATCAAATCCTCAAGCCATTTTCTCTGACAGAGCAAACAAGCTGGTCAACCTTTTTTTTTTTTTAAAAAAAAAAAACAACTTGTTTTCCATGTTCTACTTGCAATACTGCTCAGGTCTCCAGTTCCTCTGAGTGGTTTTAGTCAGGAAAGCCAATTTGGCTGTCTTAAACTACAGCGCTCTTCAGTAGATTTCAATCGTTATCTCTGCTGTTGGTTTGGGTTTTGTGAGTCGCACCAGCCAGCTTTCACGTACTGCAGTGGCAGCTTCAGTTTAAAGTAGGTGCCTTATGGAAAGGCCAGGGAAATTGCCCCTTGCCTTCTAGTGTCTGTGCTCATAGAGAATCTGCATCTTTTTGCTTGTGCTCAGTGGTGTTTATTTTTGCCTCGGTCAGTAGAGCTCAGTTATTTTCTCTCTAATTGCAGAAGGTTTCTCCTTTCAGAACGGTGAATTTCTTAGTCTACGCTTCCATGCAAGAGGATTTGACAGCTTTCTCACCTTTTATTTAAAATTCCCACCAGCTAATATCAGTGTAAGATGTTCTCTTCGGGGATTTCTTTTAAATGAGTGCTTTCTGTTAATAAAAAGGGAAATGAGATGCTTGTTCAGGAAAGCATTAGCTTGAATGATTTCCCGTATTGGTGCCTAGATGAAAGTGATAAGAGAATAAACTTGTCTCAATTACCCGTGGGTTAAATGAGCATACAGAGAGGATTTGGAGCTGGACATCCATCTTGGATCTGTACTTTCTCCTCCTATTGTACAAATCTGCTTCAGAAATGTATCGAGGTTAGAGATGCCAACCATGCTTTTATCTCAATTTGGCAGAGACGTTGGTAACGTGGTCGAAGCTCTGTATGGGGACCTTCCTCCGCCTATCATGCTGATTGGGCACAGCATGGGGGGTGCCATCGCGGTGCACACGGCGGTCGCAAATTTGGTGCCGAGTTTACTGGGTCTGTGCATGATCGATGTTGTGGAAGGTAAGTGTGTGTACCCTTGGATAGGCTTCTGTACCCTTGGATGGGGTTCTGTCTTCCACGTTGGTCTTTCTTTTATCCCCAAATCCCTGAATACAGAAAGTTTTGCCTGGTTTTTACACCAAGGACAATTCCATCCTCCTAACAGATGCTACCTACACAGAAGTCTTTCTGGCATGACCCCTCCTTTTGCTTTTCCCAGCTGGGCTCTCTGTTTGCTATTTTCCTGATAATTTCTTTGCAATACTTTCTTGTTAGCGGGGAGAAGGGTGGCTTTTTATATAACGCATGGCGCCGATGAGTGGTTACTGCCTTCTCTTACTATCTGAATGCCCTACCTGTTCAAATATTAATTCTCTAATGTGGGAGCAGGTATTGGCTTAGGAGTACTAAGCTGTACTTTCCTTAACAGCATTAAATCCCCAGCGAGCTCCAGCTCTCTCTGAGGGTGTTGCCCGGTAGCCAGTTCTGTATAGAGGGACATGGCAATTATTTCATCAGATGCCATAAAGTTAAAATACTTGGTTTTAGGTACAGCCATGGATGCGTTGAACAGCATGCAGAACTTCTTAAGGAGTCGTCCCAAAACATTCAAGTCACTTGAGAATGCCATTGAGTGGAGGTAATGCATGGGCTCGTGTAGTCTCCAAAATCACTTGTCTTTGTAGCTTGACTCCTGAAGGAAACAAAGTTTATACAATATGGCTGTTTTCTCCTTTCGCGCTCACTTCCCCAACTATTGTTGCCAATTCCTTGGCTGATTTGACAGGGGGAGAGAGAGGTCTCAGAGATAATTAATTTCCCGAGAGAGTTGGCTAGGCATTGGAGAAGGATCCTCCAAGAGCTTCAACCGATGGAAAGCTTCATGGTATGAATTGCAGCTTCCTTGTAAGTGTCCCAACTATTACAGAAGAAGCTTGAGACATCCATCCCATGTGTAAGAAATGGAACTTATTTCCGATTCAGCATTTGGCAGCTGAGTTTGAAAGGGAGAAGCCTTGTGATTAAGTCTGTAGATGGGACTACAGAAAGCCCAGTTCTGTTGCCAAATACCCGTGTAGTTTCTGACCTCTCCCTGTCCCTGCAATGAAATGGGTATAACCCTATTTCGCTGTTTCCCCACCAGCACTTCTCCCACGTGTCTTTTAAATTCACAGTTAGAGTGACAACGGGGGGTTCAAGTAGTGTGAGCCACTCCGAACGCCTTCTGAGAACAGGAGGTTTGGGAATGGTTTGGGGAAATCGTGAGCTGTAAAGGATTTTTGCTCCTGTTTCTGGGCCTGCTAGGTCCTGAATCTGTTTACTAAATATTTCTGCCCTTCTTCTGATTTTTCTTTTTTTTTTCCCTAGTGTAAAAAGTGGACAAATAAGAAATCTTGAATCTGCCAGAGTTTCTATGGTCGGTCAAGTCAAACAGTAGGTGCTTTTTGGTTTTGGGGTTCGTTTTTTTTCCCAAAGCTCTTAAAATCATAGAATCATTTGGTTGGAGAAGACCTTTAAGATCATCAAGTCCAATCATCTTGTCTGTTTTACAATTACCGTTACTACAGAGCGTAAATGCACTTGGAAGTGAAAATTTCTTCTAGCAAATACAAATTTTTTTATCACTTCATCACAGTTGATACCGGCAGCAGCACTGAATCATAATCACGGCCCTTGGAGAAAACCCGGTCAAAATTTCCCTGGGGCAAAATCCTCCAAGAGCAGTGTTTGAAAAAGTTAACTACTGCTGGTTGTGTATTCCTTGGTTTGTCTGCCTTTCCACGCACGTTAAGAAATAAGTGTTAGTCTGATGCCTCTTCAGAAGTTCTGCGCTAAATCATAGAATCACAGAATGCTTTGGGTTGGAAGGGACCTTTAGAGGTCATCTAGTCCAACCCCCAAATTGTGTTGGCCTTTTGGATATGGGATCTTTCGCTTCCTTTTAGAAATTGTTTAATTATCTGTTGTGTTTCGGGAGTGATCCGAGGTGGGTTTGGGGGGATCAGAGTGACCTGCCTGTGCCACTCTAATCCTTACCATACCTGGAGCCTTTACAAATGTCTCGTACTGTGTTAAAAAAAAGCTGTTGTTGATTGTTTGACCACTTCTGCCTCCTTTAAGTAGCTGTTTGCATTTATTTGCACTGAGATACATGTGCTGCACAGGCACTCCACTCAGTCCCATGACTAGTCATGACTATTTTTCATCCACCGCTACTTTTAAACTTGGGGGGGGGGCGGGCAGTTCTCAGCCAGTATCTGAGAAATTGCTGACTACTTTAGGTTAAAAACTGTTTGTTTGATTTTTTTTTTTNCCCTATTTCGCTGTTTCCCCACCAGCACTTCTCCCACGTGTCTTTTAAATTCACAGTTAGAGTGACAACGGGGGGTTCAAGTAGTGTGAGCCACTCCGAACGCCTTCTGAGAACAGGAGGTTTGGGAATGGTTTGGGGAAATCGTGAGCTGTAAAGGATTTTTGCTCCTGTTTCTGGGCCTGCTAGGTCCTGAATCTGTTTACTAAATATTTCTGCCCTTCTTCTGATTTTTCTTTTTTTTTTCCCTAGTGTAAAAAGTGGACAAATAAGAAATCTTGAATCTGCCAGAGTTTCTATGGTCGGTCAAGTCAAACAGTAGGTGCTTTTTGGTTTTGGGGTTCGTTTTTTTTCCCAAAGCTCTTAAAATCATAGAATCATTTGGTTGGAGAAGACCTTTAAGATCATCAAGTCCAATCATCTTGTCTGTTTTACAATTACCGTTACTACAGAGCGTAAATGCACTTGGAAGTGAAAATTTCTTCTAGCAAATACAAATTTTTTTATCACTTCATCACAGTTGATACCGGCAGCAGCACTGAATCATAATCACGGCCCTTGGAGAAAACCCGGTCAAAATTTCCCTGGGGCAAAATCCTCCAAGAGCAGTGTTTGAAAAAGTTAACTACTGCTGGTTGTGTATTCCTTGGTTTGTCTGCCTTTCCACGCACGTTAAGAAATAAGTGTTAGTCTGATGCCTCTTCAGAAGTTCTGCGCTAAATCATAGAATCACAGAATGCTTTGGGTTGGAAGGGACCTTTAGAGGTCATCTAGTCCAACCCCCAAATTGTGTTGGCCTTTTGGATANTTGGGAATGGTTTGGGGAAATCGTGAGCTGTAAAGGATTTTTGCTCCTGTTTCTGGGCCTGCTAGGTCCTGAATCTGTTTACTAAATATTTCTGCCCTTCTTCTGATTTTTCTTTTTTTTTTCCCTAGTGTAAAAAGTGGACAAATAAGAAATCTTGAATCTGCCAGAGTTTCTATGGTCGGTCAAGTCAAACAGTAGGTGCTTTTTGGTTTTGGGGTTCGTTTTTTTTCCCAAAGCTCTTAAAATCATAGAATCATTTGGTTGGAGAAGACCTTTAAGATCATCAAGTCCAATCATCTTGTCTGTTTTACAATTACCGTTACTACAGAGCGTAAATGCACTTGGAAGTGAAAATTTCTTCTAGCAAATACAAATTTTTTTATCACTTCATCACAGTTGATACCGGCAGCAGCACTGAATCATAATCACGGCCCTTGGAGAAAACCCGGTCAAAATTTCCCTGGGGCAAAATCCTCCAAGAGCAGTGTTTGAAAAAGTTAACTACTGCTGGTTGTGTATTCCTTGGTTTGTCTGCCTTTCCACGCACGTTAAGAAATAAGTGTTAGTCTGATGCCTCTTCAGAAGTTCTGCGCTAAATCATAGAATCACAGAATGCTTTGGGTTGGAAGGGACCTTTAGAGGTCATCTAGTCCAACCCCCAAATTGTGTTGGCCTTTTGGATATGGGATCTTTCGCTTCCTTTTAGAAATTGTTTAATTATCTGTTGTGTTTCGGGAGTGATCCGAGGTGGGTTTGGGGGGATCAGAGTGACCTGCCTGTGCCACTCTAATCCTTACCATACCTGGAGCCTTTACAAATGTCTCGTACTGTGTTAAAAAAAAGCTGTTGTTGATTGTTTGACCACTTCTGCCTCCTTTAAGTAGCTGTTTGCATTTATTTGCACTGAGATACATGTGCTGCACAGGCACTCCACTCAGTCCCATGACTAGTCATGACTATTTTTCATCCACCGCTACTTTTAAACTTGGGGGGGGGGCGGGCAGTTCTCAGCCAGTATCTGAGAAATTGCTGACTACTTTAGGTTAAAAACTGTTTGTTTGATTTTTTTTTTTTTTGTTGTTGTTTCGGCAGGGAATCAGTTTCTGTTTTTATTTTCACAGGTGCGAAGGGGCTGCCAGTCCTGAATGTCCTAAAGCCATAGTGGAGGGTATTATTGAAGAAGAGGAGGAGGAGGAAGAGGATGAGGAAGGGGGAGGCTCTGTCAACAAAAGGAAGAAAGAAGATGACACAGAGGTAGGGAGTTTCTTGCTGTGTTTTCGGCTTTTGTTTGCATGACGCTCCCCTGCAAGAGAAGTAGCCAGTAGTTATCCAAATCATTCTTATATAAAAGCGAGGAACTCCAGGGACCAAAACCTTTGTATCGTGACTGTTGTTTTTCTTCTTCGTCTCGTGCCACTGGTTCTATCTTGGATTGTCACCTGAAAGCGTGCATGTTCTTTCCTCAGATGCTCACAGATTTAGTGCATATGGCCTGAAATGGGGCTTCTGGCCTGAATGAGGAATGCTCTTTTCTGAGTCTTTGTGGTATTTCTGTTCATTTCCGTGGCACGGTAGCATTCAGGAGGTCGTACAGGCAATTGCAACCTAGGAATGTAAATTCCTCGAGGAAAATCATTGTAGCCAGCTTAGCCCCTTTTATTTCTGTGTCACCTAAGTGAGAGACAAGTCTGGACGTTCAGACAATTTGTGACCTATTTGTGCCAGTAAAAAATAGCAAATCGAGTGCCCTGAATACTGCAGCCTTCTCTTGGTCTATAGGGGTAGCTCCTTCTGACTTTCTTGTTCCCTACTCGTGTACTTTGGCTGTGATTTGGAGAGAAATTTAGGAGCAAGGAGGGTCATCCCCTAGAATTGTGTAATCCACCAGAGGGAGCCAGTATTTTTTCTATATGCATCCAAGTGGCACTCGTGAGTTCATTTTATTTCAGCTGTTTTACTGATCACTAATGCAGAGCTCTCTCTCCTCCCTGCAGACAAAGAAGGAGCACTTATACACGTGGCGAATTGAACTGGCGAAAACAGAAAAGTACTGGGATGGCTGGTTCAGGGGTTTATCTAACCTCTTCCTAAGCTGTCCAACTCCAAAGCTTTTGCTGTTAGCTGGTACGTGTCTCTTCCAGTCCTGTTTAGGTTCAGTGGCTGTTCCCTTCGGTGACGTCCTGCTTGTATTTTAGAGAATAGGGTCAACGTTTGGCTAATGTCTTTCTCTGAGACTAGCAGATCTGTCTCTTGCACCTTGACTTTTCTATGTATCTTGAAATATCATAAACCAGCCTATTTGATCCGTGCAGATCTGGAATTAGTTTGGAGTCTCTGATAGCACAATAGCGCATGTATTGCTGCTGGCGGATGGGTGGTTTTGTTGTATGACGTGGAAGAAGAGCAACCAGCACAGATTCAAGCTGCCCTTCAGCCTTCGCTACTGTGATATTTTCCTACAGATACGGATGTGATTTGAACTTTTCAACGGAAAGTCAAATTATCGATGTTCCAGGGCCAGCTGTAAGCCCTTTTTGTGCCCTGATAGGAAATTAAGTGTGGAACAGAGATGAACAAGATAAAACACCCTTTTAAGCTGTAGGGAAGGATGCGTTCTTGCATTTTTGGCTGGGATTCTTTCCCTATCACTTTATTCTTTTGAGGTGCAGCAATGAAACATCCTTGTGGTGGGTGTCAGGGACGTTTCTTTTGCGTTTTTCACGCCAAATGTCTCTTTCAAAATGTCAAGTAAAGCCCTGCTTAGACAGTCGTACTCCCTCTGGCTTTTCTCCAGTACATCTGTTTGTTTGATTGTAGGTGTTGACAGGCTGGATAAAGATCTAACAATTGGACAGATGCAAGGTAAATATTTAATATTGTTACTCTATCCTTACTGTAACGCTCTTTTTGGATGATAGCTTGTTGCTACGGGTACACGAACGAGAGATAGCTGGAATGGCCTCTTACCAGGTGCAGTCTATATTGAAACAAATGGGCATTAAAGAATTAGTCCGTCCCAAAGTGTTCTCTGACTGTCTGTGGTTGTAGCAAAGCTGGAGAAGTTGAGAAGGGAAAGGTTCAGTTAGAAGTTGTGCAGGGCTGTTGCCATGGGTTTTGTTCAGTCTGGAGTCCAGTGTTTCCAGCAATGGGGCTGCCACACTTCTCTGGGATCAGAATGATTGTCAGGGTTTCTAATCTGTTTTTTTTCCCTTTCTAACTACATTCCTGATGTTCCGAGCTAGAACACTTGGGACCATCCAAAACTGTCTGATCTGGTGGTTTTGGCAGACATCAGACCAAGATTCAGCATCTGCATTAATGTTTTGGTTTGGTTTGTTTGTTTGTTTCCCCC
>VYZW01047910.1:27767-42838 GCA_013401315.1 Balaeniceps rex
TGCTCCCCACACCCCCCATCCCAGCTTCACTGATTTCCAGAGCAACCATTACTGGACAGTAGTATTGAGTAACAGGTTAAACATTATATTAAGGTAGATCTGATAATTTCAGCTCTGAAAGGTAGTCTCACCTGTGTCGAGCAGCTCTAAAAAGTTCAGCTTAGTTTTAACTCCTGGAAACCCCCTCTCGTTACACCTGGGGAAGATGGATTCTTGCTTTCTGTTGAAACTGTCTGCTCTGTGTATTGTACAGTTTGCTTTAGACTCTTCTGCCTTCCCTGGTCCTTCGTTGCCCGATGCGTATAGTGAGGTTTGTTCGTAAAGAATGTGAGATCCTTTTTAGAAGAGTTCATAAATCCACAGTGCTTTTAAGGGTGTAGTGTCTGATGTTTCCTGTGCACACAAGAATTGCTTGCCTAAACCACTGCTGTTAGAAATCAAGACCACTTCAAAAGCAGCTCCAGTGATGACTCTCTTGATCCGCAGGGAAGTTTCAGATGCAGGTCCTCCCACAGTGTGGCCATGCAGTCCATGAAGATGCTCCAGACAAGGTGAGCCCCACTGTGGGATTGATGCTAGATAAATCACGGTCTTCACAGCTTAAATGCAAAAGGGGTCCGTTGCTTTCCGTGAAGCAGAGATTATAGAATCATGGAACAGAATCACAGAATGCTTTGGGTGGGAAGGGACCTGTAGAGGCCATCCAGTCCAACCCCCTGCAGTGAGCAGGGACATCTTTAACCAGATCAGGTTGCTCAGAGCCCCGTCCAACCTGACCTGGAATGTTTCCAGGGATGGGGCCTCCACCACCTCTCTGGGCAACCTGTGCCAGTGCTTCACCACCCTCAGTGTAAAACATTTCTTCCTTCTATCCAGCCTAAATCTGCCCTCCTTTAGTTTAAACCCATCACCCCTTGTCCTGTCACCACAGGCCTTGCTAAAAAGCCTGTCCCCATCTTTCCTCGAGGCCCCCTTGAAGCACTGCAAGGCCGCACTAAGGTCTCCCCGGGGCCTTCTCTTCTCCAGGCTGAACAGCCCCAACTCTCTCAGCCTGGCCTCGGAGCAGAGGGGCTCCAGCCCTCGGAGCATTTTTGTGGCCTCCTCTGGACCCGCTCCAACAGCTCCATGTCCTTCTTGTGCTGAGGACCCCAGAGCTGGACGCAGGGCTCCAGGTGAGGTCTCAGCAGAGCGGAGCAGAGGGGCAGAATCCCCTCCCTCGACCTGCTGGCCACGCTGCTGGGGATGCAGCCCAGGACAGGGTTGGCCTTCTGGGCTGTGAGCGCACACTGCTGGCTCATGTCCAGCTTTTCATCCCCCAGTACCCCCAAGTCCTCCTCCGCAGGGCTGCTCTCAATCCCCTCATCCCCCAGCCTGTATGGATATCGGGGGTTGCCCCGACCCAGGTGCAGGCCCTTGCACTTGGCCTTGTTGAACCTCATGAGGTTCGCACAGGCCCACCTCTCCAGCCTGTCCAGGTCCCTCTGGATGACATCCCATCCCTCAGGTGTGTCAACTGCCCCACTCAGCTTGGTGTCATCTGCAAACTTGCTGAGGGTGCACTCGACCTCGCTGTCTGTGTCGTTGATGAAAATATACTTCAGGGGTGGTTTTTGGCATGACATCTTAACTGGCTATTTGCAAAACTTTTTTTGCTTGGATTTTTAAGCTGTCTGGAAAGCCTGGGCTAAGATGTTACATGACACAGGGCTTGGCTAGGTTACAGATTTAACTCTCGGGCCAGTGGTATAACTAACTCTTACCACGTGGAGTGTGGATTTATCCTCCCTGCCTTTCCTCATGAAGTTCTCCACTCTCCCTTGTACTAAGCTGCAGCTTTTGGGGTTGGTCTGTGTTTTGCCGAGTTGGGTGGCTCACATTTTCCAAATACAAACCAAATGTTACCGAAACAGCTTCCAGACTGACAGAGCAGTGCTGCTGAAGGTAGTGTCCAGATAGAAGCAGGAATGTGGTGCAGCCAGTGGAGCCTGTGGTTGGAAACACGTCTGGTTTTAAAACTTGTTCTACACTGACCGCTGTGAGTGTGAAACTCAGCCTTTCTGTGCTTCGCTTTACCAATCTGAAACAGGGATTTTTGTCTAAACATACTGAGTTCTTACACTGTTATTCTTTTTAATAGAAATTCTAAGAGGTATTATTACTGTCAAGTTACTGTCTTGATTTATTCTTTATAGGAATAACTTGCATCGTGATTTCGCCAGACCTTTTTTTACCTGCTAAACTTAGGCATCGTTTTAAGACTTACTGAAAGAGGTGGAGAAAAAGTTTGGTCAGTTCTTGATTGTGAGATCAGTGTCCAAGTAAAGGTAGAAGCATGTAGTTCCTTTTTTTTTTTTTATATAAAAGCCTATTATACAGAGCTCTTAGTTTTAAAGGAGCAAACCTGATTCAGCGAGAGGATCCTGAGCACACAAACTGTTGGAAATGCCGCAGGCTTTGAAAACTACTGGATTTCTTCTTCTCTTTGTGTCCTTTTAAATTCTGACCAATGGTTTTTTTCTTTTCTGCCCTCCCCTTCCCTCAGGTTGCCGAAGCTGTTGCGACGTTCCTGATCCGTCACAGGTTTACAGAACCCATCGGTGGATTCCAGTGGTAAGGCTCTGCGGGTGCTAGAGCTGTGCAGTCCTCGAGCAGAGCTCTTGCTCTTACTGCCTGCGTGTTTGGCTCTCGATGTGGGAGGTTGGAGTTTTAGCATAATGCTAAAAACCACATGTAAACAAACAGCTTTGAATCACAGCCAGGAAAGTGTTTGGTGTGTGTGTTCTCTCTAAACTTCTCCTGTATTAACTTGTGTTAATGAAACCTCCTTTCTTGGAGGGGAGGAGCGAAGCAGATCCTCCGTAGCCGATTCCTTTCTTTATAGCCTGCCAGAAGGCAGAATTACAAGTTTTAAGGTATTTAGTTTAAACAGCATTTTATTTAAGTAATTAAGGCCCTGCGTTTTGGAAACAACTTGCACCATGCTTCTTTGGCCAAGAAGTGTCGGTGAGATTAGACAGGTGAAGCTGTGTGCTTCACTTTGTCGACCCTCCATGCTTATCTCACGTGTTTTCATGTCATCATGAACTGTAGAAGCCAGGCCTCTGCGATCAGCCGCACAGCAGTGAGAGTAGGTTGTGACTGATAAGGTTGATCGGAAAAACTCCCAAAGACTTAGTTGCAGTACCATAAAGCTAATACTAAACCAACGTGTAGACCTCGTAGAAGGTGCTCATCTGTTTTACCATTCACCTGAAAGGTGATCCTAAAATAAACATGTGTCTTAAGCAGTCCTGAAAAGTCTTCCTGCTTTTAGTTAAGAATTCTTCAACAAAAAGTAGAAGCCCCAAAATGTGTGATGCCGGAGGACTGGCAATGCTGAAGAGCTATTGCTAGGTGATCTCTTTCTTTTTTTTTCCCCTTTATCCTCTGCCTTTTGGGGGTGAAACAGTAGAAATGCAGGACTGCGGACCGCAGATTTTAAATGCGATGAAAGGATATAGTCTAGGTTGATGTGTAAGTGGTGAGAGAGGGAGGAGACCAAAGGACTGTACTGCATTGTAGTGTTGAATCTCCACCAGGTATTTGGTGACCTGTGCTATCTCTGCGAGTCTTGAAGGAGCTAGGCTGTTGCTCCTGCTATTACGGTTGTAGCAAAAGCAGCTTTAAAACAAGAGGCTTGGAGAAGGTGAGGTGGCTTGCTGGCCTTTCTGTGCCCTTAAGCCACATATCGAGCTTTTGTGCTTCTCACTATTACGTAGCTCGCAAGTTACTGTTGAATGCATTGATGCTGATTTTAACCTGCGTGATAGATTCCTTTTAGCCTTGGTTGATCTTGGCTAACCAACTAAATTTGAGGTCTCGTAGAGCCAAATATCTGCAGAAAATACCTTGATTTTAACGTGTGACCTTTCTTCCACTCTCCTTTTTCCCTCCTAGTGTGTTTCCTGCTTGTTAATACCCTGGTGTTCTCCAGCACTGAGTCCTGTTGTAAATAAACTGCACCAGAGGCCACTGTGATGTATCCATATCCTTTCATCTCTCCAGTTCAGCAGCAGTGAGAAGTTGGTGTGAGATTCATCCCCTAGAACTAGTTCTCCAGAATGCGTAAATGCTTAGGGACTTCCTTGCTGGGAAGCAGCTTGTACTGAAGACCATGAAAAGCTCTTCAGGCCCTTGGAAGTGGGCTCCTCTCTGCTGCCACGAGGAAAAACCTCCTGAAATCCCAAGTAGTTGATCATACCGACCTCCATCAATTCTCAGGCTTTCTTGGACCCAACTGCCAAAGGGCCGTTGGCAGTCCAGATCCACCGAGGGCATTGCAGCATAGCCAAAGGCTTCAGGATTTCTCCATGGAATCATCTAATCGTCTTTGAAGTGCCCCCTAGGTTTGTTTTTTATATACACCTCTCTTTCCCCCTAAAGCAGACGAGGAATCGGCTTCATTGGGAGCTCAGGTTTCGTCTCACCAACGCCAGCCTTACGAGTTAAGCTGCGGGAACAGCCTAGATGCTACTTTCCTGTGCAGAGTTGGACAGGACTGTAAAACAAAAAGGCGAGGGGGGACCATGAGCTCCATTTCAGAGTCTTGTAGCTTTCTTAATGCTTGTTTCAAGTTCTCACTGAGAAAAATAGCCTGGATAACTCCGTCTACCGCAGACACATAACAGGCAGGGGACTCTGGGCCTGCGTTTATGGGGAAGACCCAAGAGCAGCAGTAACAACGTGGTCTGCCCGCAGTTTGCCTGTTTGGCCGTTCTCTGTGCCTGGAATGTGTTTATGCTTCCCTTCTTGTAGCTGCTACAGACAACTGAGCAGAGATCAGCACCTTTTGGATGAAAAAATGCAAAAAGTGGGGTAGATAAAACCCTGGAAGAGCTTGGAGTCAGTCCTGCTGATGTTGATGCAGAGGTGTAGGCAGCTGCTGCTGCGTCACGTTCCCCCCGGTATTGGAGGAAAGACCTTGTTCTCACTGTCGCTTCCTAGATCGTTTCGCTGCCTGCCTTCTATATTTCCGTGTAAATGTAGTAGTTACACAGAGAGCTTTTCTTCAGGGTTAAATTATCCACAGACAGTTCGTCAGATTGCTTTCACCTAAGAATCACTCTTGAGCATAAGAGTAGACGCGTTTTGGAGCAGTTTTCCTCAATATTTTGCTGGTGGATGTCTGAAATCTTTTTTTTTTTTTTTGCCTTGTGTCCATAACCCCTTGATGCTGTATGATGAAAGCAGTATTTTAAGACTGTTTTGCTGAGGCGGAGTTCTGTTGTTGGCCTGATTTGGGAGCTGCGATGTGCATCTGTGCCTACGCCCTGTGACAAGAGCCGTCGTGAATTCTTGGCGTTTGAGAGGCGCAGGTGGGGCGAAGGGAGATGGTGTGAAGAGCTGGCAAAGCCCACTTTAACTTTGGCGTTCACCCTGATGGAGAGCCACTCATCTCCTCCGATTCATTTGTGTGTGAGCCCTGGACACAGCAATCGTGGCCTTGCTCTGTGTCCCTTCCCCGACACATCAGGGTGGGAAATGCCTGAATTAGAGACGAGAAAGCCTCATTCCAGAGAGCTCTCCTCTCTCCTGGCGCTTCGGCCGTCGGCACTCGGGTGTTACAAGAGCAATTGCTGGCTCCTGGCACTTCCCTCCGTAAGTCACCGCGATAATTATTGCGTTAGTTTGTTGATGTAACGTCCACCCCTGGTTTAGTTGCTGACGGATTAAATGGATCTTCAGTCGTTGAGATGCAAAATAGCTCTTTTCCCAGCTGTATCCTGAAGATTGGCAAAATTCTCGGTCCTTTCCAGATGATTCCTGTGTTCAAATTGTTAGAGACTAAAATAATAGTGTGTGTCCGGAGTCTCGCTTCCCAGGATAGTTAAGCATGTGCCGTCATACTCATGAATGATCTCGGTAAAGTCACATTCCTCCGTGCTGAAGTAACTTGGAGGATCTGGCTTTGAGTGATTCATTGTGGTAACTCCTTGCGTTTGCCTCTCATGTTGTCCCTTTCGTTTGCTTTTACGGTTTGCGAGATATTTAAAAAAGAAAAGAAAAAAAAAAAAAAGCCTCCATGGAAAGCAAAAGAAAATCGGGTTTGTATTCTGTAGAAGCACCATTGGAAATTGAATGACTGTTTCTGACTCCCGTGGGCTCCCCGGAATTATATTTTGTTGTTAACATTTGAGAAGTGAGTGAAAAAAAAATAAATATTTCAACAGCCTATTTAATGTGGCGTTGCTCCGTGCCAAGCTCTCAGTCCTGACTTGCACAGATTGAGGCATTCAGGGACTCGTGCAGTGCTGGCTTCAAAAAAAGGTGACTGCAGGGACAGCGGCGATAGCGGGTGGGTGGGTGGAGGGGGAATTCCTTTCGGCTGTGTCGAGCCACGTACATTTTTGAGACTGTACTTTTGTCTGAAAAATATTAATGCTCCTGTTTTTCTTCTCCCTTTTCAGGGAGCTACAGGCAGAGGTAAATGGTGTTTAAGTGAAGGATACCATGGACCGTGGTAAAAGTAGTTGCAGAGCAAAGAAACGTTCTCTTTGACTCATGAAAAATGGGGAGATCTAGAAAATCCCCCCATAAGTACCAGCTTTTCCCTGCGTTTTTCCACAGCCTGCAGCATTGTACTGTCTGTGTGTAAAAGCAGATCAACAGGAGGAGGCTGGCTGGAAGGATGCTGGTTTTCCGCTGGCGCTTTTGATTATTTAGAAATCTCTCTTGCTTTTGTTCTGTTTGTTGGATTGAGGATCGGTGGAAACTTTCACAACGGAAAAATCCCAAGGCTTGGCAGGAGCAGAAGGTTCACTTCTTAAGTTTTTCAAATCGGACCCAGGATGGGTTTTGTCAGCTCCCGGGTTATATGCACCGGACAGAACCCTCGGTGACTCGTAGATTCCAGGAGCACTGAGATTGTTGGAAATAGATAATTTCCTGTATTGCTGAAGCGTATAGTTTTGCTTTGAATCCAGATCCTGTGAACACACAGCTCGGCTGCGTGTCTTTGCACGTGCTTAAGCCAGCACAGTTCCTCCGTGCTGGTGTTCTGAAATCGCTGTCGGTGACCGGAGTGATTGATACGTACCGACGCAGACACTTGGTGTTGAAATGGTTGCTGAATGACGTTGCTGTACGGAGTCATAGAGTCATAGAATGCTTTGGGTGGGAAGGAACCTTTAGAGGCCATCCAGTTCAACCCCCTGCAGTGAGCAGGGACATCTTTAACCACATCAGGTTGCTCACAGCCCCGTCCAACCTGACCTGCAATGTTTCCAGGGATGGGGCCTCCACCACCTCTCTGGGCAACCTGTGCCAGTGCTTCACCACCCTCAGTGGAAAACATTTCTTCCTTCTATCCAGCCTAAATCTGCCCTCCTTTAGTTTAAACCCATCACCCCTTGTCCTGTCACCACAGGCCTTGCTAAAAAGCCTGTCCCCATCTTTCCTCGAGGCCCCCTTGAAGCACTGCAAGGCCGCACTAAGGTCTCCCCGGGGCCTTCTCTTCTCCAGGCTGAACAGCCCCAACTCTCTCAGCCTGGCCTCGGAGCAGAGGGGCTCCAGCCCTCCGAGCATTTTTGTGGCCTCCTCTGGACCCGCTCCAACAGCTCCATGTCCTTCTTGTGCTGAGGACCCCAGAGCTGGACGCAGGGCTCCAGGTGAGGTCTCACCAGAGCACAGTAGCTTGGGTTTTGGGGTTTTTTTGACCGTTGTCTTTTTTTGTCTTCAGCCTGCCCTGGTCCAGATGTGAAATGAGTGGGAGGTGATACCAAAGCCAATTAAAAATACTGACGCTTATTGCGATAGGAGGTCACTTTCTGTGCAGCCGAGACACCCTATGGAAAAAAAAATAAGGATTACAGTAAAGCATGGAGTGACTTATAAGCTGAGCCCGTGGTTGGGGAGCTCTCAGAGATGGTGTTGTGGTGATAGATCCCATTGCTAACTCCAGTAGCCCAGTAAATACTGCGCTGGGGCAGTTTGGAATGAACCTCCTTGCTTTTCCTCTCTCTGCAGGGCAGGGCCGAGCGATTGCAATAGGTCAAAGCCGCTTGCTGGCTTCTCGTTCAGCGAGACCATCCCAAGACTCCGAAAACTTAGTGTGCTGCCACATTGAACGGGGTCTTCAGTGAACAGGGAGCACCGGCAGGTACTGGGGCAGGAGAGAGCAAACAGCTTTGCGCTGATGTTCTCCACCTCCTCGACTTCAGCACTGACGTTTCTCCTCCCCTCCTCTCTACAACTGCCTGAGAGGAGGGTGCAGTGAGGTGGGGGTTGGTCCCTTCTCCCAAGTAACAAGTCATAGGACGAGAGGCAATGGCCTCAAGTTGTGCCAGGGGAGGTTTAGATTGGATATTGGGAAAAACTTCTTCATGGAGAGGGTTGTCAAGCATTGGAACAGGCTGCCCAGAGAGGTGGTGGAGTCCCCATCCCTGGAGGTATTCAAAAAACGTGTAGCCGTGGCACTTTGGGACATGGTTTAGTAGGCATGGTGGTGTTGGGTTGAGGGTTGGACTGGATGATCCTAGAGGTCTTTTCCAACCTTAATGATTCGATTCTATTGCCTTTTATCTTGGGTGTGGAAGGGTCTGGGAGGAGAGGTCCTCGGAGGTGTCTGGCATCAGCCATTCACCGGTTTGAAGTGGTGCTCAACCCTCCTGAAAATCTACACCTTAGATCTTCAGGTGAGGTCAAAAAAATAGTTCATGGGTTACCGTTTCCAAGAAAACTTGGCCCTGCTGCATTACAACACCCGTCTCTGAGCCTGGCGCTCTGCTCACAACCTGAAACTGCCGTTTGTGTTGCCCAAACCTGCCTCCCTGGGCTGTATCGTCTGCCCTGATCCATCCGGTAACGCTGTACCCTCGGCACCGTGTCTGTAAGGCATCCGAAACCTGCGGGAGAGTGCTTGGGTGTTTGCTCCGAGCTTTGCTGTTGGATGCTTGACCGGTTTAGGCCAAGCTTTACCAGTCTGGCGGGGTGACCTCTTACCACGCGCTGCTGTTTCCAAAAGGAAAATGTGTGTGTGTGTGTGTGTCAGTTCTCCGGAGACCACGCTCTGTGTCCCGTGTCAGCCTCACCCTGCTCGTGTCTTGTTCGGTGTCCGTTCCTCTCACCTACAAATAAAGCATTTGTGAAAAGCCTGGAGTAGGAACTCCTCCTTTCCTTTCAGCTGCGGTACTCGGGCTCCTCGGCGCAGCCTGTGGAGGAAGGCTGTCGATCCGACTGTTCCTGGGACATCCCCAGGGCCAGACCCAAGCCTTGGGTTTTTCTGGTGACTCAGGGAAGCCTCTCGTCCTCCGAAATATTCCCCCATCCCTTCTCCGTGCTCCAGGGTGGGGAGGAGGGGGGGATGCTTTAGCCGCAGCTTTTGCTTTTTTCCCCCTCCTCTCCGTGACCGATGGCTCCCACATGTACAGAAACATCTGAAAGTAATAAACCGCGGCGCTCTGGCTGTTGAGTAACCTGTACTGCGTTGGACCGCCTGTTTTATAACACCCTGAGTGCTGGGGTGGTTGTTCCTATCTGAAGAGGGGGGAATTTGGGGAAATTTGCTCTGAAATTTTGCAGGCTGTTTTACATTCAAGCAGATTTAACAGCACCCGAAAGGGCTCCTGTAGCATCCTCCTACGGCGGGGAGCTGGAGCCCCGTGCTCGCAGCTCATCCCCTACAGAAGGGTTAATCCGGGGCTGGATAAATGCAGCCACGTAGCGATCGATGCACATTTTTGAACCCAAAACGAGCAGAATTTGGTGTTTCTATCCCCCTTTTCTAATTTTTGTCCTTTTCCTTCCAGCTAGCAAAGAGGCTGCGAGGTGAGACGGAGCTGGGTCTCCCCAGGCTGCGGTACCCCGCTCCCTCTCCATCCAGGGGGATTTTAATCTCATCCCAACGTCGCATGGATGAGGCCGGATGGATGCGGAGTCGGGAAGTTTCTATGCAGGGGCTGATGGTGTCCTCCAGCTTGACCCTCGCTTCATCCGGGCTGTCCCCCATCGGAAGCGCCCCGGAGAGAGCAGCGGGGGCTCCCTGCCCGATCTCCAGGCGCTGCCGGAGAGCCCTGCTGCCTCTTTTTGCCTTCCAGTCACGCAGGTGCTGCGGTCGGGTCGGAGAAAGGGAGCTTGTCTGCGGGGCCCCGGGGGAGCGGCGCTGGCGCAAGCGTGGTCCGAGCACGGGCAGGCTGGGGGCCAGGGTGGCTGGAAGGCAGCGGCTGCCTTCGCCCTCCCTGAGGTCGCTCGTACAGCGACTGCCCTGCAAAAAAAACCCCAAAAAACAACTTTTTGGGGTGCAGAGGGGGGCCCGGTGCTGTTGTCAGGAGGGGAGCGGAGTGTGGAGCTGCACAATCAGGCCCAAGATGCAGCCGGGCACGGCAGCAGGTTTATTTGAGTAAGGATAGCACGCTGTCTTTGCTCTGGTTCTGTATGGCTGTTCCGTTCACTCTGAAGCCTACTGATTACCGGAGAAATGCTGTGTCACTAACTGCCAGTCCTTTTAGCAGGGAGATTTTTCATCTAAGGCTGGAGGAGGGGGCTTGAGGGTACGCTTAGGGTCCAGGCTGGAATCTGGGGTGGGGGGACACAGACACGTACACCCCCCCACATCATCCCGTCAGGTACCACACCGAGGTATTTCCCCCAGACTCTAGTTTAGTGTCTTTTGACTTTATTTTCACCGGATTTGGCCACGGCTGACCAAGTGCCACCACTCCCAATAGCGCCGCTGCCACCCCCTTCCCTCCCTCCTCTTGCTGCAGCCTTGGGGACGCGCTGCGCCGGGGTGGCTTTGCCACCCATGGATGGGCCGCGTCCTTGAGCCCACGGCGGCTCAGTCTTGCGGGTCGGCGCTGCACAGCCGCCGAAACTCCTGCCCGTGCTCGTGGATCCACTTATTCGCCACTGGAAGGGACAAGGACGAGGACCCCCGTCTGCCTCTGTCCCCCCGCACCGGCATCGGTGATGTTTTTCCCTATTATCCAGGATTTTTCTGGCTTCCCGGCATTTCTCGCCTCCCCACCGGCAGAGCTGCCCCTCCAACCCCGTGTCACCCCAGGGTGACACCGGGCACCGTCTCTCACCCCACTTGTCCCCGGCCAGGACGGGGCAGCCGGCGTGCAGGGTGTCGTCGTCACCGTCCCCGTTCCTCCGCAGGTTCCACCAGAAGAGAGCTGCGTTCTGCGGAGCAGAGAGGGAGGGGGAGCCCTGGGGTTTGGTACCCCAAAAACAGAGCTGGGAGCCCCAGAATTGGGGTTTGGAACCCCAAAATAGAGCTGGGAGCTTTGGGGTTGGGGTTTGGCACCCCAAAAACAGAGCTGGGAGTCCCAGAATTGGGGTTTGGAACCCCAAAATAGAGCTGGGAGCTTTGGGGTTGGGGTTTGGCACCCCAAAAACAGAGCTGGGAGTCCCAGAATTGGGGTTTGGAACCCCAAAATAGAGCTGGGAGCCCTGGGGTTGAGATCTTGGCACCCCAAAACAGAGCCAGGAGCCCAAGGGTTGGGGTGTGACAGCCCCTAAAACAGAGCTGGGAGCCCTGGGGTTGAGGTTTTGGCACCCCAAAACGGAGCTGGGATCCCTGAGCTTGGATTTTGGCACCCCAAAACAGATCAGGGAGCCCCAGGGTTGGGGTTTGGCACCCCAAAACAGATCAGGGAGCCCCGGGGTTGGCGTTTGGCATCGGGACGGGCTCGGCCACAACTCCCTGTGAGAGACGAGACACAGGAGAGCAGCATCCCCCCTTCCCCGCTCCCGGGGGGCTCGTGCGGGTCCCCCTCACCTTAACCACGGGCACGCTGAAGTTGGCGTAGATGAAGGCGGTGGAGCCGCCGGCCTCCACCGCACTCAGCTGGAAAAAGGAGCAAAAATATGAGCCATGGCCATCCCCCTCCCCCTGTGATACGGCTGCTTTGCATGGGGAAACTGAGGCACGAAACCTCCCTTGGTCCCCAACCGCGTTTCCCTCGCTACGGCACGGCACAAGCTCTTCAATACTCTGCGGACGTTACCATTTAACACCCCACCATAGTCTGATTTAGGGCTGCCCTCCCCCATCTCAAACCCTGTTCACTCTGAACCCTACTGATGACGAGGCAAGTGCAGTCTCTCTAGGCCTGGAAACAAGGGAGGACTCACGTAAATCATGATGGTGGCGATCCTGTTGCCTGACTTCATTCTGTAAAGGGGGCTCTTCCTGGACTGCCCCAAGAGCGAGGAGGTGGGGACGGTCAGTCCCGCGCTGACACGGCTCGGCCTGGAGGCACCTCACGCCCTAACAGCTCCAAGCTGCCCCCGAGGACGTCCCTGCCTCGCCCTTCTTTTCTCTCCCTCCCTCCCTTTGCAGGAATATCCCAGGCACCAACCTCGGGATCACCATCCCGGGACCGCCCCCGCCCCCAGGACCACCCCAGGACCCACCTCCAGGAACATCTGAGGGACCATCCCAGAGACTACCCTGGGGACTACCTCCAGGAACATCTCAGGGAACATCCCAGGGATCACCACGGGGACACCCCCAGGGACCTCCCTGGGCACCATCCCAGGAGCACCATGGGGAACGCCCCAGGGTCCACCTTCAGGAACATCCCAGGGACCACCCCAGGGTCCACCTCCAGGATCATCCCAGGGACCACCCCTGGGTCCAACTCCAGGAACACCATGGGGAACATCCCAGGGACCACCCCAGGGTCCACCTCCAGGAACATCCCAGAGACCACCCCAAAGACCACCCCATGGACCACCTCCAGGAACATCCCAGGGTCCACCCCAGGGACCATCCCAGAGACCACCCCAGGAGCACCCCAAGCACCATCCCAAGAGCACCACAGGAACCACCCCGGGCACCACCCCATGGGCCACCCCATGGACCACCCTATGACCACCCAGGCAGCTCCCTGACCGTGGCATGGTCGAAGTGTGGCTCGTAGTGGCCTCCCAACCCATAGTTGACCACCTGCAGGTACTCGGCATAGGGTGGCCGCAGGTCCAGGCCGGTGACGGCAGCGATGCGCTGCTCCAACGCCCGCACCACCGGGTCGGCGGTGTCCTTCAGCCAGGCGCTGCGGGAGCACCCCACCTTCAGCCCCCCCAAATTCACGTGTGGCTCACGGCGCTACTGGGTGTGGAGGACCCAGACCTCCCCAGCATGGCTTCACTGCCCCCTTGGTGGTGGCAATGGGGCCATGGTGGTCCCACTGGCTGGAGGACAAGGGATGGGGTGGCTTCTACCTCTTGCTTATCCGGTACTCGGCTTTCTGCTGCTTCTCCCCAGAGGCGACCACGGACCTCTGCAGCTGGAGGACACATGGTGGGGGGGGATGTTGCTGCAGATGGAGACCCCCACACCAAGCAGGGACCCCAGTTGGGGTCCAAACCGGGGGGGTTTATACCAGCTGGTTGCCAAACATCCCCACCCCAAGGTGTCCCACCAGGGTGGTGGAAGCAGCGGTAGCAGTTGGATCCAACGCAGTTGGGTGTCACCAAGTCAAGCCTGGCTGGGAAGGGGTTTAGGTGCATGCATGGACCTGGTTTCTCCCCCAAATCTTTTGGGGGGGCTCAGATGGAGCTAAGCTGGGCTCACCCCCCCCCCCAGGGTCTCCCTGCAGAAGGTTTTGGCTAAGCCCTGGCTTAAAACTTCTCCTATCTCTGCATGCTCAGGGTGGGCCACTCTGGACCACCAGCTCTTGGGGCACCCTCCTCCAGGACAGGGACATCCCTGGGGATGGGGACAGCTCACCCAGGGCCCTGCCAACCCCTTGATGGTCTCAGCCTCGGCGTCGCTGATGAAATCGTGGTACAAAGCCACGTAGGGTCGGCTCCAAACCACCTCCTTCTTGGCAGGCTGGAGAAGGAGGTAGGGGCTGCCGTTGGTCTCGTAGGAGCAGCTGAGGTGCGGGAGATGCTCTGGGGCCGGCTGGGGAGAGAGAGGACCAAGGAGGGCGTGAGAGGGGGGACAGCGGTGGGGTGGGGGACCATGGCACCCCCCTGCCAGCCCCACCTGCCCCCCCGGCCGCTGGCACAGCTCCTCGTAGGCATCGCGGCTCTGCAGGCGGGTGCTGTTGGGGCGTCGCAGGGGTCCGGCGCTTGCCGCCGTCCCCATCTCCAGCAGCTTCTCGTACTTGGCCACGTTCTTCACCACCCTTTGGTTACCGGGGTCTGCCGGAGAGGTGGTGTCACCCGAAATGCCATGTCCCCATCACCCCCCTTCCCTGGCATCGGTCCCTGTAGAATTACCCCATGTGGGGGCAAGAAATGGGGTGAAGGAGGCTGGTGCCATGCAGAGGTGATGGGGACACCCCAAAACCTCTCCCCGCTGCCTGCTGCAGCCGAGGTTGCCCCACGTACCATAGTGGAGAAACTCCCTGGAGAGGCTCAAGGCGTGGGAGATGTTTCCAGCCTGGATGGGGGGAGCGGAGAGCCCGTGAGCATCCTCCTGCCCATGGTTCAGCTCCACCAGGCACCGGGGTGATGGGGATGGGACTCGCGGCCATACCATGAAGTAGGAGAAGGCGAGATGGTCCAGAGCATCCTCCAAGCTGCTCCGGTCCTCGGGGTTCCAGCTGCCGTAGGAGAGGCGGAAGAGGCCGACGGCCTCCTCCAGCCACGCGATGGAGTGGTAGTAGTCGCCCGTGTCGTAGGCCACCTGCGAGGCAGCGCACCGCCCGGACCCGCCGGCTGGGTCAGCGTGGCCTGCATCCTGTCCCCACCCTGCCCCATGCCATGCCATGCCATCCTCTGTTGAACCATCTCATCCCATCCCCTTCTCATCCCATCCTATCCCCGTAACCATCATCATCGCAATCCCACCCCATCCCCTCCCATCCTGTCCCTACCCTGTCTTATCCTGTCCTGTCCCATCCCATCGCATCTCATTCTATCCCGTCCCATCCCATCCCCATGCCATGTCATCCCATCCCATTGCAATTCCCATCCATCCTGTCCCACCACATCCTGTCGCTTTTCTACTCCCATCCCCATTCTCTGCCACACCATCCTCATCCTGTCCCATCCCTTCCTTTCCTGTCCCAACCCCATCCCCATCCCCATCCCCATCTCCATCTCCATCCCCATCCCCATCTCCATCCCCATCCCCA
>VYZW01047915.1:0-14288 GCA_013401315.1 Balaeniceps rex
TTGCCTCCATCTCTGATTCTTACCCATAAGCTTTCGATCATTATCAGTAGTTATCTAAAAAAGCCTTGCAAAGGGAAATTTCTTAAGCTTGCTTTCTTCTGCTAAGTCACTGGTCATGGTCTGATTTTATTCAGTGAGACTTTAAAGCCAGTCTCAACAATAACAAAAAATGAGTATACTTGGAGTTCTCTGTGCCTAGGAGAAATACTGAGTAAGTCTAAATCTGGGCAGCCTGATAATTGTCATAACATTGCTCTTTTCTGTTGATTCTCTTAGCTCTGAGCCGTCTCCTTAGAGCAGCACTGTGTGTGCATAGCCTGCCGCAGGCCGAGTTTGAGAGTCCTCTTGAGACGCGGGATGCCACGCGTGTGGGGCCGAAGGTAGCACGCAGAGTGCTGGCACTCCTTACCAGATTTTGGTCTTTTGCCTTTGAGTATCCCTCTGTGGCTCTGTTATTTCTCTGAATAGCTGCTTACAGCAATTTCCAGAACAGCTGAAGATACTCTGATGTTTGAATTGAGATTTTTTTTTTTTTTTTTGGAGTCATCTTTCCTGGGTGCTCTTTGCAATGTGCCTGGACTATGTTTTGCACAGGATGGAGTTTTTGCTGACTGTTGTCCCATGTTTTACATCCCTGGTATCCCACAGGCAGAACTGTGATGTTCTTTTCCTAATCTGTCCTTCTCTTTGGCTGTGTTGTCCTTTGAATCTGGGGAAAAAAAAGATGTTGTCGTTTATTTGTTGCATATCCATCTGATTACTGTTGCTATGAACTTACTGCCATCTGCCAGGCAAGAAAAAAAACCCACCACCACCACAAAAAACTCCTTACAGTTAAAATGTATTTGTTTATGAATTACAGTCTTCATAAGTATGGTTCTGGTATTGTCACGTGGATGGTGTGCTTTCTGGGCTTATCAAAGGTCAGTGATGTTTCTTCATGTTTCCATTGTCTTTCAGTTCAAGCAAGTGTGCTTTCAGCAGACGAATTCTGAGTTTGTGAAACCAAGACTCAAGTTTTTGAAAGCTACCCCTGTTTTCAGTCACCCAAATCTGTTAAAATTTAAATATAAAATGGACATCCAAATGTCTTTCTGGCAGCTTTGAAAGTCTTAGCTTATGGGACCTCTGTTGCAATTGCCAAAGTAACAGTCCATGAAACCTGTGTATCAGCCAAGTGATTCAAGGAGATTATTGGTAGCCACCATTACGGTTTTGTTTTCATTGGCAAAAATATTAATGTAGTAGCTTTGCTATCTTGCCTCAGTTTTTCATCCAGACTGCCAGTAATAAAAAGTATGATTACTTCATTGGAAATGTGCTGCTTGCTATAATTCCTGGAATCTTCTTTGTTGTATTTTCTTTTCTCTGTCTTATTTTTATTTCTCGTATTAAATGCATAAAAATTAATCAGATGATGATGTTTGGCATTTGTAAAGCTTGGACTGCTCCTTATATTTGGCAGTACAAAGCTCAACCAGGGATCTTTTCCAGTTTTTGTTACTTTTGAACATAATACCTTCTAGCTTTTACCTCCCCATTACTCACCTGTATTTGCAATTGTAAATATTGTCAAAAAAGAAGAAATATAGTAGAAATCAGTTTCCTGACTACTTTTTAATTTCTCCCTTTTTTCTTCCATACCATCTCCCAATAAAGTTTTAAAGCATATGTATCTGACTTCCTTTTCCATAGGAAGTGATTAAATGTTATATTAAATCTAATTTATAGAAACAGATGGGCGATTATATGCATGATATCAGATGCTATCTCAGTATCTTTAAAATATATCCTTATATGAATGTTTACTCACGTACAAGTTATTCTCTCTTTAAGGAACACTGATAAGTAATACTAGTAGCTAGAATTTGTATGTGAGGAAAGATTAATTTAAGAAAATCTTAAAGCCTAATTTTTGTTATATTCAAAGCATATTTTCCTTCTGTTTATCTAGCATAGGCACAAGACCAGTTAAACCGAGTTTGTGAATAACTGCATTTCATGTTATGACAAAAAATGTAGATAGTGGTTATCACTGGGTCTAAAGAAAACAAAAATAGTTATGGTGAAAAAAGACGTGGAATATCTTCAGTATTTGGGGACATCTGTCCTGTTAATTTGTATGGCAGTACTGAAGTTAGACTACAGCTGCGTTCTCCTAGCCACCATATAAAAATATCAGATAACATAGATCCCCGTCTGACAAAGCTGTCAGAGCGGTTATGATAGTGTGCAAGTTTGGGTAAATTATCAAAGGTTACAAACTTTTCAGCATTCCTATTCACCCAGAGGAATATAAATATAGGCTGGAAGTGGTTATCACTGGTGCCATCTCCTTAGGTGGCCATTAAGAACCTCCTCCTTAATTCTGAAAGCTCTTCCAAGAACTGGTTGGAAAGCAAAAGGATCCTGTTATTTTGCCATTTATGTTGCCTCATCTTTTGCAGCCTAGAATGTGTATGAAAGATTTATGGCAAACAATAAAGTACGAAAGATCTGCTTTTATGTGTTTGAAAATTTTCTTAAGGAGCATAGTTTGCTGCCAGTGATAATGCCTGCTGAGACGGAAGTTCAGATCCTAGTGGTATTGAAAACAGAGTTGAGAAGGTGACTTGGCTTTAAAGTGGTGATCCTTTAAGTAAAGGTCCAGTGAACAAGTCATCGTGCCTGTTCATTTTAGAAATCTTTTGAAGGGTCCCAACTTGTTATCACTAAGCTCTGTGATAGTGTAAAATGGCTTTGTTTTACTACCATCTATGTAATGTTTTTACTGACTTGTAGAGTTTAACCTCTCGGGGCCAATCCAGGAAACTATAGATTTCTGCTGTTCACAAACACTCTGGCTCTTGTTGTATATGTATATTCTTACAGTGCACTGCATCTTCAGACTCTTTTACAATGCTCAGCTAACTCATAGCAATATTTCCAGGACGACAGTCTCTCTGCATTTCACACAAACAGAAAAGCTGTGGTTGCAGCATTGTCATTGATTAAGCAGTAATAAATAATTGTACCAAAGTATGGTGTCAGCTTCATATTCAGCTCAACTGATTTCAAAATGCAAAACTTTCTGCTGAGAAGTTTTTTTCTTCAATGTTAATATAACACCTTTTTACAGGCAGCTTCAGAAATATTGTTAGAATGATCAAAGTGAATCACCCATGTTTTCCAATTCAAACAAATGTATGGAAATGCTCATCGTTAAGCTATGCGTGAATTTTGTCTAGTGTATTAACTTTTGAATAATACTTTATACAGGCATGTTTAATCAAGAGCAACGGTGATTAAACCAGTAGCTATACTGGTAGCAAAACTCAGTCTGGGTTAACAGCTTTATTTTGGGCTGTATTCAGTCCATCTTTTTCAAGGAATCTCTTCAAGGATAGTGTTCAGGTTTTAATTAAACATAAAAATTGCAATTGGTAGAATTAATTTTATTATGTACTTTATTTTGATTCACCTAATACCATGTATGTTTGGCTTCAACTATTTTCAGTTTTTCGTTTATTCCTTGACTTTGTCCTAGAAAATGTAGCACATACTGTAAAAGTTATAATTGCTTAATATCGTATTCTTTTCAATTACCACTATACTTTAAATATTACTTAGATATTCTTACCAAATGATTATATACTGTCTTAAAATATTTACTTTTTTCAATGGTTGAAGTGGTATTCAGGAAAAATTTACATATAAATTACATCTCTGGTTTGAAAAATGGCAGAACATACAGGACAAAGTGAGGAAAAAAGTGATTCCCCAGGTTTGCTCTTCTATCAAAGGTGGCTTTCAAATTTGTCATTGGCAAGTGCTCAACTTTGCAAAAAAGTTTAGACTTTGGACCTGTAAAGCGGATATTTATTCTACAAGCTGACTTATTTTTGAAGATAGAATCACTGTAGAATTTTGTAACTATGGAAAATGCTGATTTTTTGTTTTACAATTGTTTTGGATAGATTCTGATTATTTATATGGTGTGAAATTAGTCATGCCCCAATAAATGTGGTTTTTATCCTCCTGCCTATGCTGTAGAAAATCCTAGTTCTTTATCACTAGAAAGGAGAAGTAGGATTTCAGGCCCAGTTCCTACACAGATTTACACCCCTGGACAAGCGTCTAGTTTAGCTCTCCTTCCTTCTTTCATGGCTCCTTATGCTGTGCAGGTCCTTGCACTTCACTGCTTGCTGTGTGAGTGTCAGTGAGGGCTTGAGCGCTGTTGGCTTGCTGTAAAGGCTAATGAAGGGTTCCACTGTCTCGGTTTAATTCCTCTAAAGAGGCAAAGATTGTTTTTTTTCTTTTTTTTTTTTTTCCCCCTAACAAGATTTTGACTTGAAAAAGTAGCCAGAGCTTTTGATACACAAGGGTACAAGAATAACAGACTTCTGAAGCAACAATCCAGAATTCTGTCTATTTCTGCTCTTAGGTTTCTTTAAACGCAATTTTTTCCACCTAGCTTTAGTCTTTATCATTTTTGAAATATGTGCTGAGAGAGCTGTGTGATCATATGATTAAAGACAATATCATAATGCATATCTTAATGGTGTATCATAAGGTCAGAAGATTAAATCTGCAGAGGCTGCCTCTTGACATTTTTCTAAAATTTGCATGTGCCTTTTCTCCAAACTTTAGCAAAAGTTTTGCAATTTTTCTTATTAAGAAGCACACGCTACAGATACGCACACAAAGAAAAGACTAAATTCCTCCATTTCAAACCCTATTAGCTGCTAGTTGAGTCTGCAGAGTCCATGATAGCTATCATAGGCTGCTTGTCTTCCCTTATGTCAGTCATTAGTAGTGTCTAGTGTCTGCAGAATGCTTATCCATGGGTTTCACAGCTGTGTGCTGACAGCAGAGGAGTGTTGAGACATGCAAGATGTACCGTTACTTTGACTCTGGGTCATGCAGAGGTGTCCATCCAAAGCCAAAGGATGCTTCCTGCTGAACCTGGAACTTGACTCTAGAGTTGTAGGTCTTTACAATTATCTGCTCTCAGCAAGCAGTTAAGAAGCCTTTTGTCAAAATGTCTCATCTCCGGAAACAGTTGCTCAAAATAGCAAGATCTTGCCATTGATTACATGCTATGTTCATTCTTCTGGCTGTCATGATCTCCTGTTAGTGACCTTGTCACCTCTCTTATGAACCTAGGGGTTGAGTGAAAACTTGGGATGGGAAAGAAAGCTTCTGTCTCCTGGGTAGGCTTTCTTATTAGTTATGATTCCAGTTTCCTGAGTCTTCAGCATCTTCACAGTCTGGAGTGATGCTCAGTGTATTGCCAACACTCTGGAGGACAGCTGAACTTCAACACCAGCATCTCCTGTGACATCATGAGACCCACAGTATCCAGACCATGGATCCTGCCTCATACTGCACCAAATGTCTCCCTCCTTCATCTCTCTATGCTGCACAGGGTGTCATTTTTCCCTTCCCACTTCTGTACTAGGTTTGTCCACATCCCATCTGTTGTATCCTTGCAACCCACCTACTCTTCACTCACTTACTTTCCTAATTTGGCCCTCTTAAAATAAAAAGGCAAAGAGCTCGCTCTCTCTCCCAGCATCAGATTACTCTACCTGAACTACATAATCTGAACCCTGTTTCATGCCTCTATATACCTGTTCTGCTTTTCCTACTTTTCCCATTCCCTCCCACCATGATCCTTCCTATTCCCCTGGGCCTCCTTCTTTATTTCAGTCCTCCCTCATTTTTCATCTTACAGCCTGTTTCCTTCCCTGTTCCTTGTTCCACTTTGTGGGAGTCAGGCTGCCTCTTCCTTCATTTGGTATCATTTGGCATGACTGAAAGCAAGTAAAACCAACGTTTTCTTGCATTGACACAGAAAAAAAACCTGGGTGGATTGAAGTCAGGCGGTGCTCTCATCTGTCAACCTCTTCTGGATGTTGCTCTTCCACCTCAGAGACATGTTTGAAGCAGTTCCTGACCGTCAGTGTATATAGGCACATCAGGTGGGCTGTATGCTGTAAAGATCCTGGTACTGTTTAAAGTGAGGTCTGATGTCATCGCTAGGTACACCAGCTAATGGATGGAAGAAAGAGGTGGCTAGTGGAGCAGAAACCATGTCAGGTGTCCAACTTTTCGTCATAAATTAACACTCTTAGAATGGAAAACGCATAATGCCTAACCTGATAATGTTATAGCAAATGAAGAAGGTTTGATTGGTGAAAGAAATGGTGATTTGGAAGCAAGAGGAGTCATTTCTGGTGTGTACTTATAGTCTCTGGCATGTGATTTTCTTCGATATATGAGATGTGTTTCTTTAAAATAGTAAACAAGCATGTGAACTTAAGCTGTGAAACTTGGAATTGCATGATTAACATGTGGACAAAAATGTAATTGCTGGCGTGTATTTTCATCTGACTTTAAAAACTGTTAGGCAACCTTGCAGTCCCACATTTTGAAATTAAGATTCCTTTGCCACTCTCCAAATAAGTCAAATGTAAAATTGGAAAAAGCTTGTAATATATTCTGGTAGTTCCTCTGCTGATTATCTTGACAGTGTGATTAATAAAATCACTATGTGATTTTACATCATACAGTCTTGGATAACAACTTTTGAAAGAATGCTTCATTCCTACTCAGATTGAAAATACCTCTCTGTGACATTGTACACCTTGTCAGAGAACTTCACACAGTTTCTTCTATGCATTCTTCACTGCAAAAACCACTGGTTGCACTAAAGAAATGGGAAGAACACTGGATTTTGTGAAATACTGCCAGTCATGCCAACAAACTCTTTTAATGGACTGGAGTGACAGACATGGCAAGTATTTGTTATTCTCCCTGGCAGTTTCTGAGTCACAGAGGGGAAGGGCTTTAATGCTGCTGAGGCCAAGGGAAGTCACAGTGGACGTGTCTGTGGTGGTGGTGAGACATATTCTGTGAGGTCCCTACATGTCTGGCTCTTTGCTGATATAAATAGGATTAAGGTTGGGTGATGAAGCAGTTACCACACCCTGATGTCGTGTGGGACACCGACCTGGCAGCGTAGTAACCGCACAATGGTACTTGAGTCTCGCTGTTGAAGTGATTGGTCTGGATTCTGGGTGAAGAACCCAAAATTTCATCAACAGGCACAAGGTCTGTAGTCACAGTCCCCTCCATGAGTCATGCAGGGGTTTAAGCAGCGATGGAATTACAGAGCAATGGCCACAGGCAATACTGCAGCTGTCACGGTGTCTGCATATCACGGATTCATTAATCACAAAGTTTGTTGTAATGTGATTGTCCCTGATCTGGGGATCTGTGGTTGCCAGCAAGATCGTCAGGATTGCACTTTGACTCCCCATGGCAGTGGTCTTTATTTACTGTATAATTAATTGGTAAGTTAAATGGCTGAATAAAACAAGGCCTGGCGTTAAGTTTGATGCTGGTTTTCTGGCAGCCCCTCAGGGCTGTGCTCTCCCTCTTAGTATTCCCAGCATAATTAAATATCATTCATCCTTTGAAGGTCTTCCCAGGTAGAAAGGAAAGAAAAGAGAATGGTGGGAGCAGGGAGGATGTAGGGGAAATAGAGCAGAGTAAGGGACCTTAGCATGGGGGAAAGGCGAAGTGAGGACAGGATAGGGACAGCATTTGGGGAAGGTGAATGTGGTTAACGCAGGTCCTTCACTTGCAGCTGAGAGCAGCTGAAGATCTCAAGTGGTTCAGAAACACAAGCAAGTCATGGTATCATGAGGCACTGTAACATACTCTGCATATTTAAAAACACTTACCCCTTCAGCTTTCCAGTACCTTTATTTGGTAGATATACTTGTAAGTGCTAGGAAAATGTTTCAGAAGGATGAGGGACCATGTTTTCTGAAGTGGCCGCTGCTTTCAGATACCTCAGTTTTGAATGTATAACCTGAAATACACCAGGATGTGATTTCAGAGGGGTTTGTGGCCCCAGCTTCTGTTCACTGCACTTTGAGTTTTGGATACAACATTTGTGGAATTTAAACCACAAGTTTACTTTGGATGGTATCCATGAAATTGTTGTTCCCCTGCAAAAATACTGGCCCAAAGTGATTTTCCAGTCCACATATGATGGCATTAGGAAAAAACTACTAGATTCTGGATGCAATCTGTGCGTTTTATTCAACTCTGAAAGAAAGTAAAAGAAACATTATACTGCAAGAAGAGCATATGATGCTAATTTTCAACATCAGAAGTTTGTTCCAGTGGAGTTTACAAGTTCTGATTATGGGACTGTAGTTTGTAGAAGTTAAAAAGCATTTTGTAGCTTGTGAAGTAAGTTAAGAACTACAGCTTTGCAGTTCTCATCAAGAATCATTGATGATAAAGAGGGTAGAAATTTACTCTTAACTGAAGGCCTATGACTAATTCAGGCTTTTTTCTTTCTCAGCAGGGATAAAAGGGTAGGCAATGGGTGGCACAGGATGTATTGAATTAAAAAGTTAAAAATACTGAAGTGAGTGTAGAATGGGCCTTAGGGTAACAATCAGAAAGCATTCAAAGAACAAGTCTGTTGATGAGTTTCTGTCTAAAAGGTAGGTACTTTGTAGACAGATAGATTAGATAAGGGATCAAATCCTGGAGCTCATGGATTTAAACTGGCTCAGTTTCTAGCCCAGGGGGATTGCCATCCTTCTGGGGATCTGTTTTGCTGCTGTACTCCAAATACTACCTCTCATCAATTACACTGAATATTAATGGCAGCACATGGCAATCCTGGCAAGGGTTTGGTAATAATTTTATGGTAACCTGCGTTTTCTGCAGCTTTGCTGTTGTCAGCCTTCATATATCTGTTTAAAGTACCCGATTTTTACCGCGAGCGTAAGCGCTCAGAGCTAAATTGGGGCTGACTGCTGCCGCTGCTAAGGGCAGGAGGGCCACAGAGCAGAACATTGCTGCTTTTGACCTGAAAACTTGCCGAGCACAATCTCCGCAGGGAGCTGCAGCCGGAGGTCTGCGGGGCCCGGAGCACAGCAGCGCCACAGCTCTGGCATATCTGTCTTTGTGCCTTGCTGAGCGTGATCCCGAGCTGGGGACAGAGGGGCCCTTGACTGGATCTTGCTTTTCTTACTTCGATACCTTCATTTCAGTGCTCTGACTGAGCATCAGCTAAACATTGTACAATTTATTTACGATGCTGTATGTATTCATTAGTTGTGCAGAATAAAGTAGATATGCAGTGGGTCTGTGGAAAAAAAAAATCAGTGAATCAGTAGCTGGAGAAACATTGTTATTAGGCTGTCAGCAGTTCTCAGCAGATACATAGCTTGTATCTTTACTTTCAGATACATAGCACAGCAAACTTCAGCCAAGTGACCTAGAAAGGCGTATGCTTTATCTAGGTGTCAGCCCACTTCTCAGCAATAAAGTATGGCAAGTTAATGGTCGGTGGCTGTGTGCTGACCTCTGATGGGCCTGCCCTGCTGCAAACAGATTTCTGCTCTTGCCCCACCTCTGCTAATAAACAGCACAAGCTCTTACAGCTCACGTGCACAGGGAAGGAGTTATTTCACTGGGACAATTTTTATTTAAGTTGGCCTCTTTCATATCTGTCCATAAAACTGTCAAGGCTGTTGCTGGTTTACCAGCAGGTAGGCTGAGGCTGCAGTATGCTCTGCTGACCAGGGTTATAGCTGCCTGTTTCACCAAAGTGTCTTGACTGTCTGTACCCTTCTGCTGTCTTCCATACATACCATATGCTCTTTAGCTCATTTACTACCATATTTTGTGTTTGCATTATGCCAAGTCCTGAGATCTGACTTGGATTTTACACACTACAAGAATACCACTATTACTATATTCTTCCTAGCTGTTGTAATCGTCTGTCTGTTTAAGGCTTAATTTCCAAAGCAAGACTGTAATATTTAATGCTTTGAAATTAGGCTAATTGGAATGTGGATACCACCAGCTCCTACCACATACAATCACTAATTCTGAAGCACTGCTAGTGATAAAAATGGGGAGGAAAATATTCCAGGTGCCTTTGGTAGGATATGGATTCTCCTAGCTCACCACTTCTGTTGGTTTCTAAGCATAACAGCAATTCTTAGATCCTCCAGAAATTCAGACATGGTGGCAAAACCCAGCAGGAGCCCGCACTTTTCACAACAGCAAGATATTACCAGTCAAAATGCCTTGATGATGTAGGAACTGGGGCCCGCTTTGCCCCCAGCCTATCGTCTGGTGCTCTCAGGATCTCAGAGGGACCCGCAGCCTTCTGAACACATGCATTTTTTCCAAAAAATATAATTGTGTTCAAAGACACACGAGTGTTCTGGCATACTATTTTCTGCTGACCTGCTTTGAGTAGTAGTCATGGCTTATCTTGAGCACTCCAGAGGCCCCCTGGAAGGATTATAATGCAATTAATTAACTAAAAGGAATATCATAATGAATAAAGAACAAGGTGTTGAATTTTCTTTATAGGTGCATCTCCTAGCTTCATAGTGTGTGCAATCTGAGTATTCATTTAACGTAATTTTCTGTGTATCTCATTTTCCAGATTTCTTCACCTGCCTCCAGAAAGTTCATAATTAAGAAACATAATGAGGCCCACATGTTCATCAGTACTATTGAAAGCTCTCATAATTAGTAGCAGGAGAAGGTGTTACTGTAAGTGCAGATCGACCACTAGTGATAGATGGGGCATACATATTGCCAGCAGGTTTTTGGAGATATAGTATCAATGGTATAGAATTGGAATTTTTTCTGATGGTTTTGAGGGCAGTACATGGTAGTATTTGTAGCTAAGAGCACCAGCTGGCGAAAACCACTTTGCTCTGTAAAGAAGGAATATAATCAATAGTGTAATGCATGTGTGTAGACGTATAGATCCACAGAAACACATACATTCCTGTGGACACATATGGAGCTGGGAAGTTCCAATATCAAAGACAAACCAAAAGGCACAGAATAAACTTTGACCTGAATCCATTGCATACTGCTTTCATTGGTTAAGCGGAATCTGGCTCATGATTTCTGATCTGACTGGTTACTGATCCCTCAGTGTCGGATCGCCTATGTCAAGCCTTCAACTCAAGCTCTTTGATCAGCTTATGATGATATTTTCCCCCCCACCCACCCTTACCCTTCTGAATATCAGCGAGGCTGTAATATTTTTCTTTAAATTTAACATTTGAGTATTTTCACACTTCTCAGTTTGGTTTTGTGCTACAAGAATGGATGTTTGTGCCCCCTTTTTGGCTTTTTGGATTTTTAATTACCTCCCCTGACTAGCCTAGCCAGCTTGTTCCTAGCAGATTGGTTCCTTATCTGCCAAGAAAGAGGCAATCAAAATTATGCAGAACTTCTCTATACAAACTGGATTAACATTACACCAAGCTCAAGCTTTCTGTTTTATAAAAGATTTACTTCCACAGCTTTTTGCTTCCTTCCCTCCCCCGCCTCCTTCCCAATTGTTGTTTGTGGGACAGACAGGCTTGCTGGGAAAAAAAAAATATAATCCTGTCCTTCATTGCCCTTTTAAGTTAATTCTCTGTAGTCTGTGAATGACTGAGGCAAATAGTAGTTATATTAAAATCTGTAGCCCTGTGGGTTCTGATGATTTCAGAAATCTGTTCAATGCACAGTCCTGGGAAACCATCATATTATCCTCCTGGGCATCAACCTTTTGCAGATTTGTTTACTGTTTTTCTTAGAATGGAAACTTAAACAAGGATCAGATGACTTCCTTAGAAAGTTGGTGATCTCTTTATTAATACATTTATAGCCTTTGGGCTGGCCCGTACAGTTCCATAAATCTGTTCTACTCAGGTGTTTACAGTTTCAGGGACATTTTGTGAAATTTCTAAACTGAGAAGCTGATACAGTCTGAGCATTACTTGCTGATCTGTGCTTTTTTTGTTTGGTTGTATTTTTGTTTGGTTGTTTGTTTGTTTTTTTTTTTCCCCTGGGTGCTTTTAGCTGTGTAGAATGTCACCTGGTTTATTTGCTTCTGTTAAATTAACTGCAAAGGTTTCTGATTTTCAGTCACTCTTCAATAATTTCTTCCTCTGTTTCCTGATTCTTGTGTGCTAATGTTTGATTTTCATGTATTTTTCAGGCTCACATCTTCTGCACTTGTCCTTTCAAATGATTTTAAAACTGTCCTTCCAAATTGTCTTTTCTGGGTAGTTACTTGAACACACTTCTCCAGTAGAAGCTCATCTTTTCTCACCTGAAGCCAGATAGCATGGTTTAGGTTTTTTTTTATCTGAGGCAAATCTCATTGTTGGCCTTTGTGCTCTTACCACTGTTTGTGGTGATATTCCTAGCACTGGACTAAAATGAAGACTAAAATCAAATCTTTGAGCAGGCTTACAATGGAAGCATTTTTGCTGTCCTCTGTCCTCACGTATTACAGATGAGAACAGATATTACGATTTGCTCTTTTTAGTAGTAACATGCAAAGAGACACTGGAACAAAGGATTATGTTCAGGGTAATATGAATTTCCTGGTTGTTTTGTAACGAGATTAAGGGAAAGGGTGGGGGGAGGCCAGACTACCTACTCCCACTAATGACTATGTCATACCGACTGTTACTGGGAAAGAACATAAAATGGAGAGAGGTGGCTGAGCAGAACGGCAAACTGCGGTGACTGGTATTGTTAGGAAACTGCTCAGTTTTTGGAGAGCTTCCCCATGAAGTACAGTTACCAAAGACCAAGGAATTTTCTTCTAATGTGAACCTTGTGGTTTAGGAAGTTGCTCTGCAACTCAGTGTTTCACTGATAGAGTGTTTCATTTTAATCTTGATTGTACATCCCTTCAGTGCCATGGCACAGGAGCGCATAACTCCCATGATTTGTGATTCACAGGGGCTTGTAAGCTGCTCAGATACTGTCCTCTGGTCTGGGCCCCTCTGTGTGACCTGGTCACCTGAAAGCATAGCTGCAGGAAGAAGCTGGCTTGCTCCAAGGTGCCATTCATGCCTCACAAAGGAGCAGAGACACGGCAGGGACAATGAGGGTTATCCCCATCTTATAAATTATTTCCGTTGGCTCCCTGAGGTGTAAGGTCTGAGTCTTCTGTCTTGCCTGGATAACTATTTTGGTATGAGTCTTGGACGCAGATGGCTTGGTTGCCCCTTCTCAAGTGTGTGTCATAGCTAGCACCATGCAATCCCATCACATTCTGATAACTGCATCTTCTCAAAAGGCATGGCTTTTCCATCAGACCAACCAATTGCCAGAAATGCACCAGGTTAGCACCTTAGTTATCTATCCTTAATTAAAATAAAATTCCCAAACCTTGAGTGATTTGGAGCATTAAAAACAAATGAGCCAGAAAAGTTAATTACCAAGAGGGGCATGCTTAGAGTAAGAGGGAAGACTGATTGTGCATGTGTGTATGTGTTTGGTTGTTTTTTTTTTTTTCTCCCTAATGGAGGTGATAAAGAGGTTAAGATGAAGTTTAGGAGCAGAAACAATGAGAGAGGAGAAGGAGCAAGTGTGGATTTTGTCACTGACATTTTAGGATCAAGGTCTAGGAGAAAGGTAACTCTGACAAGTTATGCAGTGGTAGCTTCTTAATATAATGTGGTCGATATATTCATTAAAATATATACATTTAAACGTTTTGACCCATAATAGAGTTGGAATGTGAAAATGCGAATTTTGGGGCTTTCTCAGTGTTAGATTTTTCCATTTCAGGCATTGAGTTTTAGAAAGCAACTATAAAGTGTAATTATAACACGAAGTATATTCTTATGCTAGTTTCCATACTCAACTTATTTGTACATTCCAAAGTAAAGGGCTATCATGGGGAATTCTGTATCAAGCTCTTATGTTTTAAGTTTGGTGAGGCTTTTGTTATGTTTTGCTTTCAACTTTTAATTGTGGCCATTTATAATTCATCCTTTGTGTGATAATGCATGAGGGTAATCCACTAAGAAGAGTATTCTTCTTCAATTAAACTTGGATGGATGGATGGTGTTTTCTTGCTTCTCTGTAGGATCACCTATAGGATATGCATGAAAAGGAAATAAGTTTATCTAAAATACAGCTAAACCTAATTTAACTAATGTAGTTACTAGCTGCTCCTAACATCTGTGAAAATAATTTAACTCCAGGCTATTTTAATGTCAGCTTGCTTTTTGGGACTAATTGTGAACACACGATATTCATCATGTATTATGTAGAATAAGAAAGCAAGGACAAGGTATACAAGGTAGGTTTGCTTGATATCCTGAAATTACTTACTGTTCAGTTTTGCTTTGTCACTTTCTCTATTCATATATTTACAGTTTATATAAATAATCTGTGCTGTGTTTCCTTTGGCTTGGTGTTCCAGAGAGAAAAAGGAAACATAATATCTT